>JAOTRH010085505.1:0-16890 GCA_034768845.1 Heliamphora exappendiculata | reverse complement strand
AAGATTAGATCGACAAGAGGTATTCATCTAAATTAACTTTGGTTGCACGGGTTTATTTTTTATCGTTCGACGTTAAATTTTTTTTTTGGAGTCCGTTTTGGCGTTTGTCCATCCAGTTAAGTTTTTACCGAAAATCGTTTTACAAAAAATAATGATCTTGGTAATTTTGCCTCCAACAAGACTTTGACTTGGATTGGATGGACATTTGCTCTTAGACGGGATGCATTTTGGAAAATGAAACTTTTGAACTTGGATGAAAATGATCTTTAGATTGAACAAACTTCGAATTTTGGTTTAAAAATGAAACTCGGATTCGTAGAAAAAGGATTTTGAAATTGAATAGAGGGTACACTACAACAAAATGCACTATTGCCTACCACACTTGATGATGAAGGCTCTAATTCATTGCTAAAAAGCTTTCTCTATCGACGAGAAATGTGAGCTCATTGCCAATTCATTTGGCGCTAGATTATATTTTTCACACTAATTTGCTAATCTTTTGCCGACGTAGTGTGTTTATTGGGCAACTAAAAGCATGTTGGCGAAAGTTTTACCTTTGGCAACGCACAACATTACGTCGCAGAAAGCTTATAATATTTGGGCGCTTGCGCCGGCGATGTACTTAAACCAAAAATAATTGCCGCTCTCCCTCTCTCTCTCGTTCTCCCACTCTCTCTCACGATTTGTGTGCTAGCTTCTTTTATTCTCCCGCTCTCTCTCGATCTGTAAGTGTGTGTGTGTGTATGTGTGTGTGTGAGGCCTACGGTTTTCAACTCCGTATCAGTTGCCTAGGGTTTTGATCGTTTGGGTTATCTCATATTCAGGTGTACGATTGCTTCCCTCTGCTGCTAAGAGCTCTTCATCGCTTCGGACTCGACAAGACTGGTATGTGTGATCTGTTTGTTTTCTCTCTAGATTAAAGCTCTTCATCTCTGCCCCTCCCTCTCCCGATTGAAGAGCAATAACAATGCTTTCATTCGGCTTCAATCAAGAAATCCACAAGTTTGTAAGCATAACAAAGTAGGAATCAAGTAGGTCTAGGAGAGAGAAGATGATAAACCTCAAAACTTTATTAATGACACTGCCTGTCAATGTTAAAACTGATCTGGTTTTGCTCATAACAGCCATTTTTGAGAAATCCACCTCCAACCCACAATCGTGGATTTAACCGACCTATATATATATATATATATATATATATATGCAAAGAACGGTCGGGAAAGAGACGGCGAAGGTTTGAGATTCACGAACCCGTTCACAGCAGAGGAGTTCAAGCAGTAGAGCTTGTGTACACCATTCACAGCAGAGGAGTTCAAAAATTGGGGTGTAAATGAGCAGGGTTCAGTTTGTTCGCACTTCATTCTGGCGCGATTATGGAGAAAAACTGTAAATTGACCTTGCGACCCTCACGGTCTTCCTCCCTCGCACTCACAGATATATAAACACTCATAAAACCACCACCCACCTACCAATCCCTCCCTTTATCCTCTTCTGATGAATTTTAATGCATTTTCTTTTCCCTTTTCCAACCATTTAACCTCTACTTCTTTCTCAAGACAATAAATCTCGATCAAATTTTATTTGCATGAAAAGGAAACTGATGCTATTTTTTTGGTGTGTGTTTTGCTATGGGTATCACCATGTATTATTTGTAATATTAGTATATTTTGTGATACAAAATGAAAAGTTTGGCAAAAAAATAAAACTCACAAGATATTAGATACAAAATCTCCAGGTTTAATTTGCACATTTTAAGTTGTCCAAAAAGTCTAGACTCTAGAAGAAGGGTTGGCAGTAGAAGGAAGGGGTGCCATGGCAGTAGAGTGAAGGGGAGAAAAGAGGGGTGGTGAGAGGAGGGAGGGACCATGAAAGACTAGTGGAGATAGGAAAAAAGAAGAGAGTTGCATACATTTGAAAGTTTGAAGATTTTATGAGGGCATTTTTATCTAAAAAAGTGGTTCACTCTCTATCTCCATAGACAAGTGAAGTGCACTTGTTGTTAGCTTGAATAAGAATTAGGACAGTGCACTTTACTCCACAAAATATAATGAGTTATGCAGTGATAAATAATCGTAAGGAGGGTAATCGACACATGGCCGATATCACAAGGGACAAAGTGAAATTTCCCCAACAATATATACTCAAGCTTGGATTGATATTGGCTCATTCAACTTTGAATCAGTCTCTAATAAAGCTATTATTTTATTCAAGCCAAACTGAGACTTTGGGTGTTCATGAGATTGTTAAATAGAGCTGGCACTCATGTTGAAAGCTTTAGCTAATTTCAAATTATAACTAGCATAGGATTAAGTTGATTTTGAGCAAGCCTGAGTGGGTTGATTTATTTATAGCTCAGACAGAACATATGGAAGATGAATCATAAACAATCTTGCAAAAGTTTAAAGTTTAAACAGTTCTGAACATTTGTAAAATATAAAGTTTTGTTGATCCATTCTAGCAATGATCTTTCAGGAAAGTGAGTTGGACTGGCCGATTCTAAAACTGTGGGATGTGCCCTAGGAGGGGCAAATAGTTTCCCTAGCCTCGCTTGCTTGTGCATTAATGTGTCTTTTCTATAATTTGCAATCCTTTTGATCTTTAATATCAAATTATTTTACCCAGATTCATTTGGGGGGGGGGGGGGGGTGTGCACTCCTTTGATGGAACACTGTTATATTTGAAGAGTGCTTAATACCGGCTACTTCATTGGTCAATTATAATGTGTTTAAAAATCACATGACTACGACCAAATCTCCTCTTTCCCTTCAGTTCTTGGAGTCTTGAAGGTTTCTTTTATTTAATTCTTATCCGATCTTATCATGTTTAGTTTTTTTTCTTCCTTTTCTGTGTGTTTTTCTGATGATAGTACGTTTCCATCATTGGTGTGAAACTAATTATTATCCAGGCAGTTTTGTTTTGACAGGATTGATTGAGGCAGCATCTATTCCCTATCTATGACTTCAAATTGGAGAAGTGAGCTTGGATGAGAAAGTGGAAATATTATTTTTGGACTAGTCGTATGAATTATCCTCTCTCAATCTCTCTTCCTTCCATATCAAAAATTAAGTTTGTGTTTCAAAGGTTCATTCGGGAAGTTAAAAAAATAGGGAACCAAAACTATCTCTATTTGACCATTTTTAGACTTTTAGTATATCAAGAGTGGTATGCATCCTCTCCCTTTTGGCTCTCGTTTTGGCTAAACGTTCGGCTCTATGTACTTATGAATTCCTATGAAAATCCTCTTTTCACATTTGGCTAGCGTAGAACTTAAATTTCTTAACACGAGTTAGCATCTCCGATATTTAGCATGCCTTGCTGCTGATTGCGTGAATTGGTTTATGAGAAGCATAACACTTATGTTATCTTCCAAATATTTAACCCAGCCTCATGGTTTGATAATTAAAATGATCTGTTTTATTTTTGGATATAAATTTTCAAACTCTCTATTACTGCCTAAAGAAATGTTGTTGGCCTGATCACCATGCCCTTTTGATGCTGCCTCCTCTTCTAGCTTAAGAGATGCTTTTAGCTACTCTAGACAGCGGAGTGTCATTTGGCCATTATTGCTATCCACATCAACACTCAAGTGTCATTTGGCCATTATTGCTATCCACATCAACACTCAAGTGGCCAAATTATTTACTTTAGTACCTAAGTTACACTCCACAATTCATTAATCCACACAAGAGGATTTCATGCGCATGCACATAGACATTCCAACATGCTGATTCATGCTAAAAAGAATGGGACAATGTGGGAAAACAACGTGCTAGTTCTGGTTCATATTTGTTGTGTATATGATTGAAGTGGTGCAATGTTTACTTCTGTGCAACAGTTTCCCAAAAGAAGAAGAGAAAGAATTTAGGAGGGAAAAGAAACCCCAAAATCAAGATGAACCTTTAGCAAAAAACTGCTCGGTTGCTTATCAATTTCTTTCATTTTTGTAGTAGGATTTGTTGGAGGTCAATATCTACAACCACCTAGAAAATGTATGAATATTCTGGGACCTATGATAGGATTTGGATGACATAATGGAAAAGTCAACATAATATGCTATTTGTAACATTGCAAAGTTTTGAAAACTGAGGACAATTTAAAAGTGAAGATGAGGAAGTTTATTTATTCAGTTCAAGCATATGCTAGACTTTGGGTTATTCTTGAAGGAACAAGTGGTTCTGTGCATAGGGAGGAATTCCTGTTTCTGTAGAAGTTAGTTCAAAGTAGAAGTGATTTGACTGACAAAACACTGATTAGGGCACATAGGGTCCAGCTAGAGATTCTTATTGCTATCAAGACTAGGATTCAGGCATTTTTGCATCCAAGTGTTAGTCTCTCTCAAGCTTCCCTCATTGAGGTTTTCCTCTATAAGAGGTGCATAAACATAGCCTGTGGAAATCCGCTTCCTGCAGAGGATTGTACCTATGAAACTTGCTCTATGAGAAATGGTTTCTGCAACCTTTGCATGTGTGTGATTTGCAGCAAGTTTGATTTTGAGGTGAACACATGACGGTGGATTGGTTGTGATTTGTGTTCTCATTGGACGCACACAGACTGTGTTATCCGCAATGGATTGATTGGCATGGGCCCTGGTGTTAAAGCTGGTTTAGTTCCTGTAGATATGCTTTTCATATGCCAAGCTTTCAGTAGATAATCTGAGTTATTGGGTTGGGTCAAAGATGTGTTCCAACACTTGGCACCTAGTTGGGATCGAGAAGCACTAATAAGATAACTTGATTATGCGAGTGAAATTTTTCGTGGGAGTGAGGATCCTCAAAGGAGGAAACTCTTCTGGAAGTGTGAGGAACTCATTGACAAACTGAAAGGCGGGATGGCAGAACCGATGGCTTGTAAAGTAATATTATCATTCTTTTAAGGTATTCACTGAGTTTAACATTATATTAGATGTGCTTATTTGTTGGGTAGACTTAACAGATAAAGACGGAAAATGCTTTGATCTAGGCACTCTTTGTTATTTGTGGTAATTGCATTTAATGCATATGTTTAAGTTGCTTTTAGTACAGCCCCATCATTTTCTAAATTAATCGATTTTGTGACTCCATTTTGTGAGTGATGAAGTGGGCATAAAATTTATGCCTTATTACTAAAAGTTACCGAGTAGGCCTACAGGCTTCCAATAAAAGTTCTAAAATAGTATGAGTGTCGTGCTGCGTGTGTTGCTGACCTGTATTAACTTATTTTAAAGGCCTAACAGATATATGTGTAACAGTGGACTCATGGTTAAGTTGTGAATGGATCTTGCTATGATTGGCATGTTTTTACTCATAATGTTTAGCTAACACTCTAACTACCAATGGCATTAACTAGACTCCTATAATGGCTAACACTCATTTATGTTTTTACTCATTTATGATTGGCATGTTTTTACCCATAGGACAATTTATCTTTATTTATTCAGTTCAAGCGTATGGTTCCTACAATGAAGCAAGGTGATTATCTTACTCAACTTCTAAGAGATTCACAAAGAAGTCAACAAGAGAGAAGTCTCCCAAATGTAGTGAACTCAGTTCTTCCAAGACAACCTTCAACAACACAAGCTCAAAATCGTGTAGAAACGATGACCCCAGCAACAACACAACCTACACATATTTTGGGATTGAAGATTATTTTTGAATTTTGGAGATATTCACTATTGATGATTACTTTTCAAATCTGGATATATAAATTTTATGTTGATTTGAATGGAATGCATGTGAAATGAATTTACAAATTATATGTGTTCGTTATTTTTGAATGAGGTTGAATGATAAATTATAAAAAAATTTAAGTTTTAGTAAAATAAAAATAAAAAAATAAAAAAAAAATAATTTGTAAAAACAACAAATATATATATATATATATATATATATATATATATATACATATATGGTAATGAATAAAAGCGTCAAAAAAAGTTTACCATTAACGACACATTTATTTGTGTTGGCAAAGTATTAAAATTAAAAATATTATTACTTTCGCCGACAACTATGACATTGCTTAAAGTGCTAAATTTACCCAATTTTTATGATGTTTTGCTGACGAACATTGTATTTGCCGACACTTCTTTTAACTTATTGGCGACGTATAATTGTGTGGCCAAATTTATTACTTTTGCCGATGCAATGTATTAGCGACGCACAACTATGTTGCCAAATCTATTACTTTCGGCGATGCATCGGGTACGCTGTGGGAAAATCTTTTCTTGACATACTTTTGCCAACGGATTGGCAACGCACTATTTTTGGTTGCCAAAAACTTTTACCGGCCCAATAAGGCTTTAGCCGACAGCTTTGTTTGTGCCACTGAAAGTGCTTTTTGTTGTAGTGGTAGATTCGGACCTCAGGCTTGGGGTGGACTTGGTTTGAAGTGAGATCATGTTAGGATTGGGATTGAACACGAATTGAGCAGATCTTGATTTTAAAAGAACTCTGAAATTTGAATAAAACAAGTTTAGGATATGAACCCACTTTGAAAACTAATTTTGAGATAAGTTTTGGGTGAATCTCAATTTTAAAACGGAGTTTTTGAATTTTGATGGGTTTTTGGATGAACCTACGATCAAACTTGAAATTTTGTTTAGAACAAGCTTAGATACATAGAAAATAGAAAATTTTGAATTTTTGGATTAAGTTGGATTTAATTTTGAATTTGAGGATGAATTTGGGTAGACGTTGGGCTAAACTAAATTTTGAAAATTTGGGAACATCTTAAAATTATGTTAAAACGTGGGTTTGGAACAGAGTTAAGGACTAGTTTGAACGGGGAAATAGAACTAACGAGTTAGGATGCTAATTTGCAATTGAATTGAATTGATTGGCTTTTGAAGATAGGGCCAGATGGGGTTGAGGCTAGGTTGGGTCAAGTTTGAATTTGATTTTTGTTGAGACAAAATTTTGATGATATTTACCATTTTGAGTTTTTCGAGGTTAAATTTGAGGTAGATTAGGGGCTATGTTGAAAGGAAATTAAATTTTTTTAAACTTTCTTTCGATCTTGAATTTTGATCGGAGTTGAATCTAAATTTTGTCAAATGAGTCTTAGAATGAATTTTGAAATGAAAATATGAGCGAAACTGAGTTTTTGTTAAATTTGAACTTGGATCCTAGCGAATTGGTTTTGATCGGGTTGAGTCGTTGTTGGTTCCGAAACGGGGTAGTTTTTTTTTTGAACTAATGAGTAAGATTTTGACCCTTAAAGCGTAGATTGATTTTGAGTCTTATTTTGCTGTTGTCCTAATTATTGCCAGTTTGTTTCAGTCATCTTGTCACGTACTTTGATTTTGATCCTGTCATTGTTTCTGTTTGTTTTGTTTTCGTTATTTTATTAATTTCATTATTGTTCTTTGTTTACCGATTTGTTTGTTTTTTTCGTTTCAGGGGCGACTTCGCATTCAGGGTTTTGGTGGATCCTCTGATGTCTTGGAGTTGTACATAGCGCACCATCCCAATAGCCGAGAGATTGTCGATCGAGCTGGATTTGGCAGCTTCATCACTACGCTGGAGGGGACCAGCAACGATCAGGTCACCCTTACAACTTTGACTGAGAGGTGGTGGAACACCACCAACACCTTTCATCTTTCCACGTTTGAGGTGACCTTTACTCCTCTGGATTTCTCTCTCATTACTGAGATTCAGGTGGGTAGCAACCTGATTCTATTCGATCCTGATATCTTTTGGAGCCCTAAGGCTCTTCTGCACATTCTCGGCCATGTGCCCCCTTCGATCGACAAAGGGAAGCATACGATATACGTGGCTGAAGACGACCTTCCTCCATTTTGCCTACTCCGAGATCCACCACTTCTAGTGGGTGGCGCGTGTATTCCTTCTCTATATGTTTGGGATATCCTTATTCCCGAACTTAGAGAACAAGGTGTACCTCCACTATCTCGCTGCCATGGTGGTGGTGGACCCGATCCGCTCCTATAACTAGGAAGGAGCTACACTGGTCACATTATATGGGTACATGAGAGCGGCCACTAGGACCTCTGGTTTGAGAGTTGGTGGGTACTGGCGCATCAGGGAGGTATGCCTTCTTTCTCTGCTTTCTTTCCTTTCCCATTTCCATATCTGCATATCCATTTCAACTCTACTGACGCTTCTCTTGATTTTCTACAGCTCTAGGTCTATGAGTTCTTGGGCATACGTCAGCCAGTGAACTCTTGCGACGACCCCCTCGTGATCCCTCTGGTACTTCAATGGGACAGACGCCATTGGGGTACGAAGCCTGGTGGGAAGGATCTAGATGACGATCACCTTTTCTTGGACAACCTCACTCCCGACTAGGTAAGTCACTTATTGCTCTTTGTTGAGTTGTTCCTTTCATTTCTTATTGACACGCTTCTTTTGACTTTTAGGTCCGCTGGGACATATGGATTGGCATAGAGGAGAGAGCTAATGCCGACCTTATGCAGAGCCGCGAGGTTAACCGGACCCATGTCTTGCTTGAGGGGCCATTCTACATAGAGTGGTACCTTGGCCAGCGCGTTGTTCGGAAGTCCTTGGGGTATGATCGCTTTCGTATCTTGAGGATGCCTCCGGTGGGGATATGTCAGACTGACACTCTCTGCATGGTTGAGAACATCCGAGCCATGATGGGCCTTGATGCTGCGATGCTGATCAAGGGTGAGGATGGCGACTACACGGTCTTTGCCCGAGAGAGGCTCATGCTTGCCATAGGTGCTCATGCTGTCGTGCAGGGTCCTTCTCTTGCTGCCCTGGGCCCTGTTCATCCCGAGCTCCCATGGATGGTAGACACCTTTGTGGACGGGATCCTCCATTAGATCCGGATCCCCGAGCTGGCGGCCCCAGATCCCTGATCCGATAGCCCCAGAGATTCTCCTTCCCCCTGGTGCTGAACAGGTATGACATCCTTCTTTCTGTTCTTCATACTGTCGCTTATATATGACTATACTAAGTCTTATTCCCGTATAATTCCCATATCTGACTGATTCTAACACCTGATTACACTAACTTTATTCTTCTTTTGACAGATGCCCTGAGAGTGGTGCGACCAGTCCCTTCGCCTGATCACTGGGTTGAGGGTATTAGTTCGTCGCTGGGATGCTGCCTTCCAGGCCTATGGCTTGGAGCCTCCTACTCCTCGAAGTGGCCCCGTTGTGGTACTTCCTACCTTTTATTTACATTAATGCGCTCTTTCCTTTCTGCTCATATTTATCCGCTTTAGCTGATGTGGCCCTTTTTCTTCTTTTCAACGTGAGCGTGGTGGTGGGCCAAGGAATCGCGGTGGTTGCACAGCACTTGCTGCCCTAGTTGCACCTTTTGCTTGGACTTTTGCTTCTACTTCTACTGCTACTGCTTCTTCATCCCACGCTTGGACTCCCAATGTTACACAAACGATTGACAGCTCAGACGAGGAGACGGAGGAGGTTGGGTCGACATCTGGAGAGTTGTCCGGAGGAAGAGAACCTAACGAGAGTGACCTTTCTGATCTACCATACTGATAAGGACTTTATATCCCTTATTTTTATTCTTGGAGGACTACGTGCCTATTCATTTTTAGGCCTACATACCCATTGATATAGTTTAACACTGTTATGATCACACTGACATACTGCTCTGATTCATTATTCTGGTACACTGATATACTAATTTTAACATTCACCATAGATATACTGATGGGGCCTGCATGCCTTTGATTCTTCCTTCGGCCTACATGTCACGTCATACACTTATGCACATTACTTTACTTTTGATGGGGGTTAGGCCTTCGTGCCTTGTGATTTACACTTTTTGATTATCATGGATGCTTAGACTTTTTTATAACATGAAAAACACTCTTGAATGCTTAGACTTTGATTATGCATGATGTACGACTCGTGAGTTGTGATCTTGTTATATGAACTATTTTTTTTTGTTGCCAGTTGCTAACTGGTGCACAACTACAGTTTGGAGCGTATTAGCAAAATGGGGACAGGCTGCAAAAATTTTTGCACAAGAAAGGTGGCGGCCGTGAGAAAGAATATACGGCTCTCAGGTTTGGATATGGTGGACTGAACTCTTGTAGAGAAAAGTTCATGGCCTGGATGTTAGGTATCATAGCCGTGAGGTTTGGGATTAAAACATGATGGCCGTTGGGTTACAAGATGACAGTCGTAGGAAAACGGTGACGACCGCAACAAAGGATTTTGCCACGAAACTTGGAGCAGATTCTGTGGGTTCCCCCCATTTTTGGATCTATAAAAGGGGTAGCTGTTCCAGACCCCCATTGTTTTGGATATCTTGTATCCTCCTTGCATCCTTATGGCCCACTCTTACAACAACTCTTTATCAGCTTAGATGAGCGACTTCTGGTCAGTTGAGCGTCAGAACTTTCTCAAATTTGGTCCAGATGCGCTGTTCTCTCTGCGATCCCTGAGGGTTGATTGGCATCTTCTGAGAGGAGCAACCCAGCTATGGGATCCTGAGGTTCATGTATTCCGTTTTGGTGCTAAGGAGTTATGCCCGACGGTAGAGGATTTCTTGGCCATTCTGGAGATCTCAGGTCGAGAAGAGGTCATAGTTTGTACACCTTTCTCGAGTCCTAGGGATAGGTTGATGCAACTCTGTGGTTACTCCAGGAGTGAGGCTTCTGTTATTACTCATGACAAATTCCTCGATGTGGCTCAGATTGCAGACCCCTTCAGGCCACATGGGTCTCTTGGAGACTTCCCTTTTTAGCTTCAGCGCAGGTATGCTCTTTGCATCTGTGTTTTAGCTCGCTTCCTCTTGGGACCGTCGGATGGGCGAGCTGGCTCTTCCTTGGTAGATGTGGTTCATTAGATGGTACTAAGAACATAAGATTAATCAATTGAGATCATTGTTGGAGGTAAAACAGCAAAAATTATTATTTTTGCAAACGATTTTTGGTTAAAAATTAACTGGACAGGCAAACGCCGAAACGGGCTCTAGATAAAAATTGTGACGTCGAACGATCAAAAATAAAACTCATGCAACCGAAGTTAATTTAGAAGAATACCTTTTACCGGTTAAATCTTCAACTATGTTTTTGATTTCGACTTGGACCTACCGTCAGATCTTCTACTTTATTCCCTTATGCAATTTTTGGATATAGTGTGGGCTATAATCCTCTGAGAACTCATACCGGCAGAACCTGGACAGCTTTAGTTTTGAAGACAAGTTATGAAACTGGTTCAGCCTACCCGCATATTTATAGGGTTACAGCAGGGACCTATAGAGTAATTATGAGTAAGACTTCTAGTGAAACACAGACACTCATTAGCGGTTTCTGTAATTAAGCAAACCTCATAGCGGTATCTGTAATTATGAAAACCTTGCAGTAATTTCTGTAATTTTTATAAAACACTGAATTACAGTTCATACCACTAAAGAACTATAATTGCACTTTGACCCACAATCTCAAAACCTTCTTGCATTGAGCTCCTGTTAGTAAATGTTTAACATTTCTCCCTAGTTAAGATTCTCGATACCCGCCAATTAAATTGCATTACTGACAATTTAATTTAATCGACATCTTGAAATTTCTTAAACCCTTCTGCTTAACTTATTTGATCGCCGGATAATCAAATCTACCTGTAGGATTTGGCCCAGTCAAAAGTTATAAACTTCCCTAAGGGGGTATTGTTAATCCCGATCATTTGGGACGTGGATTCCATCAATAATTAATATTCACCAATGGCATGTCCATTTTCATCTAAACTGTGAACATATAACTTATATTCTGCAAGAGTCTAAAATCTGATCTTCTGTGTGTATGTTGTACTCTACACACCAGATTAAATACTATACATAATATTTGATATCCATGCATAATATTAAAGAAATGATATACAAATATTGCTCACTAAGATTCTCATAAAATAAAAAATTTAATTTTGTTAAAATAAAATTAAATACTAAAAACATGATTTTTAGTATACTAACCCTAACAATCTCCCACTTATACTCAAAACCATACTGCCATTCTTCTGACTCCCATGCCTTCTACATGACTATCAAAAGTCTTAGCCGGTAAGCTCTTTGTAAAATGATCTGCAAGGTTGTCTCCTGATGCAATCTTGGTCATAACAACACCTCTCTGTATAATTTCTTGTATCAGGTGATATTTACGCTCAATGTGCTTTCCTTTCCTGTGGACCCTTAGCTTCTTCGAGTTTGCAACTACTCCGCTATTGTCATAATAAAGTGTAATAGCCGACTGAATTGAAGGGACCACATTCAGATTGAACAGGAAGTTCGTGAGCCAAAAGGCCTCCTTGGCTTCTTGAGAAACTATCACGTACTCGGCCACTATGGTGGAATTAGCAATGCAGGACTGCTTGATACTCTTCCAACTTATAGCTCCACCTCTTGAGGTAAACACATATCCTGAGGTAGACTTGTGGGAATTCTTATCAGACTAGAAATCTGAGTTTGTGTACGCTAAAGGTACTAGATTGTCTGCCTAGTAAACCAACATATAATCATTAGTCCTTTTTCTGGTACTTGATTAAATCCTTTACCGCAGTCCAATGCCTTGCCCTGGGTTAGACTGATATCTTCTAACCATGCCAATGGCAAAGCAGATGTTGGGTCTAATGCAAAGCATAGCATACATGAGGCTTCCTACTGCCGAAGCATAAGGAACCACTTTCATCTTCTCTATCTCATCAGGTGTCTTAGAACACTGATCTTGGATAGAGTGATTCCATTCCTAAAAGGAAAAAACCCTTTCTTAGAATCCTACATGCTAAAACGTGCAAAGATATCATAGATATACTTTGCTTGTGATAAGCCCAACATCCTTTATTTTTGATCTCGCATAAGCTTGATCCCAAGGATGTGACTGGTTTCTCCAAAGTCCTTCATATCGAACTACCCAGATAACCATACTTTAATCGTAGATAATGCCCCCACATCGTTTTCAATGAGCAAGATATCATCTACATAAAGTATTAGGAAAATCACCACACTTTTGTCATGCTTCTTGTACACACAGGACTCATCCGGACTCTGAAAAAAATCATAATACTTTATGGCTTGATTAAACCGAGTGTTCCAAGACCTCGATGCTTGCTTAAGTCCATAAATGGATCTCTTAAGCTTGCACAACATGTGCTTCTGGCCCTTTGCAATGAATCTGTCTAGTTGTATCATATAGATACACTCGTCAAGACTTCCGTTAAGGAAAGCCGTCTTAACATCCATTTTCTAGATTTCGTAATTGAAATGAGTAGCAATGGATAAGAGGATCTAGATAGACTTAAGCATGGCTATCGGTGAAAAAGTTTTCTCATAATTGATCCCTTCTTTTTGAGTGAACCCTTTTGCAATAAGCTTAACTTTGAAGGTTTCAACCTTCCCGTCTTCTCCTTTCTTCCTCTTGTAGATCCAGTTGCATCCAATGGATTTTTTCCTTGGAGTGGCTCTACAAGTTCCCAAACCTGATTGGAATATATAGATTCCATCTCTGAATTCATAGCCTTTTGCCAAAGATCTGCATCTGTATCTTGTAGTGCTTCATTGTAATTCCAAGGCTTTGTATCCAGTTCTGTCGGGATCTTTTCAAAAGACACTCCCAAGAATATATATCGATCAAGTTGATGAACAACCCTCCCACTACAACGAGGCACTACCTGCGTCTGTGTACTAGCAGTAACACGCTATGCAAAATCTGAACCCTATGTATCAGCACCATATTCTTGATTTACACATGTCCCGATAATCTTCCCACTCTGATGAGGTAATGGGATATCAGTGACTTGTGGTTCCTCTTCCGTTCTACTGGTATTTCCTCTCAGTTCTTCCAGAATAATATTGCTTTTGGGCCTGTGGTCTATAATATAATTCTCTTCCAAGAATCGAGCATTGGTGTTAACAATGACCTTTTGATCCTTAGGATTATAAAATAGACCACCATTCGTTCCCTTGAGATACCCCACAAAAAATAGACTTCTATCCTCGGTTCCAACTTACCCGTGTTCCCTTTCAGCACATGTGTTGGACACTCCCAAATTCGAATGTGTTTCAGACTAGGCTTAAGCCTGGTCCACAATTCTATGGGAGTAGAAGGTATTGACTTAGAAGGTACCAAGTTTAGAATGTAAGCCACTGTCTCTAATCCGAGTCCACAAAATGAATCGACTAATACTGAATGGCTCGCCATGGACTTTACTATCTCCATAAGAGTCTTATTCCTTCTTTCTGATACACCATTCTGTTACGGAGTGTCAGGTGCAGTCAACTGGGATATAATCTCTTCTGATGACAGGTAATCCCTAAACTCTCCACAGAGGTATTCCCCACCACGGTCAAATTATAGTGATTTGATATTTTTACCCAGATGCTTCTCTGCCTCAACCTTGAATTTTTGAAATTTCTCAAATCATTCAGACTTATGGTGCATCAGGTAAATGTTTTCATACCTTAAGTAGTCATCAATGAAACTAACGAAGTACTCAAAGTCATCTCTACTCCAGATTGTCATAAGACCATACACATCAAAATGAACTAGCTCTAATGGTTCTTTAGCTCTATAGCCTTTGGTCGAAAAGGGCCTCTTGGTCATCTTGCCATCTAAGAAATATTCACAGACTGGAAGTGTCTCCACTTCTAATGAACTCAAAAGTCCATCTGCTACTAGTTTATTTATCCTTTTTAGATTAATATGACCCAAGCGTAAGTGTCAAAGAAACGTTTGGTTCTTTAAAGAATAAAACTTTCTCTTTTATGGTAAATTAGATGTGTTATTTATTTCAGTTAGTTGCAATGTATGAGAGATAGGAGATACGACATACAGATCATTCACCAATGTACCAGAATAAATAAATTATTTATTTTTCTTCACAACGACAGAGTTATCAAAATGAATAGAATATTTGTCATTTATTAAGCTCGAGACTGAAATTAAATATCTTCTAATTGAAGGTATATAAGACAATCTTTCAGAAAAAGTATCCTATCTCTACTAAAACTGAGAGTGACATCTCTTACTATAACTATTGTCACCCTTATATTATTGCCCATATGCAGGAATATTTATCCTTGTATTTTACCTGGAACCCCTGCAAAAAATTACAGACATGATTAGTAGTTCCCGTGTCTATACACCAAGTACAAGTAGATAATATCGCTAAACATGTTTCAACCATTAGTGAATAGAAATTACCTGGTTTGTTCTACTTACTAAGAAAAATTGAACACTACTTTTTTCAATGCCCAAACTAGTTACAGTGATAGCACTTGCCTCTTGGCTTCTTCACAGCAGCTTTTAGTCCCTTAATTGCTTTTGGAGATGTGCCTCCCTATGTCTAAACCTTTTTCTTCTTTTTGTCTTTTGGCTTAGATAAAGAACCTTTCTTAGCCACATACACAGAACCTAGCTTCCTAAGAACACCCTCGGCTTCTTGAAGTTTCTTAAGAAGTTCTGCCAATGAAAAACTGAGCTTGTTCATGGTGTAGTTTAGGCAAAACTACTTAAAACTTTCAAGCAGTGACTGGAGTATGATATCGATATGAGTTTTTCATCAATTTCAGCTCCTAGGATTTCCAGTTCATTCAGAAAACTGATCATCTTCAGAACATATTTCCTAACTGGGGTGCCTTCAGCCATGTTTGCATTCATTAGAGATTTCATAGCCACATGCCTAGCAGCACAATTCTGATCCCCAAATATTTTTTTGAGGTTCATTATCATGTCATAGGCACTAGGTATAAATTGATGCTGATGTTGCAAAATATTTGACATTGAAGCCAAAATGTAATAGCGAGCTATTCAATCAGCTTTCTACCACTTCATATGGGCTTGGGTTTCCTATTCGGTTGCGCCGACATTAGGTACCAGTGGACATATCTTAGTTAATATAAGCTTGTAATGCTTGGAAGTTAAGACAATGTCCAAGTTTCACTTTCAGTCAAAATAGTTTGGTCTCGTAAGTTTATTTTCTTTGAGTATTGAAGTGAGTGGGTTGAAAGCTATTTTAATCTTGAAAATTACATAATTAAAAATATCATTAATTATGACAAGCAAAATTTTGAATTTATTTTAATTTAGTTTCCTCTATCATTTTAAAAGAAATTCGCTAGCACCTCGGTCCCTTGTGAATAGCATGCCTCGAATGGAGGACATCTATTATCCATCGCTTGTCCAGACAGGTCAATTCCTTTTAATTTTACTATATAAGCAACTGACTCTACCAAGTAAAATTAAATAGCTAACATAGATTCAGTCCAGTATATAATAGCTGTAACTCAGATGGTGAGTATACTATTATATATAGCTAAGTGTTAACCATCATCTAATTTCAAATCAATGACTTCGCAATGAACCCTTCAGATGGAGAAGTGATCTACACTAACAATTATCTAGAATTATCCCCAAAGGAGGTTTGTACTTGCGATATCGCAATTAATCTGTCCGATGGGGAGTAAGGCCTTACTGCCACAAACTGGTGATGGAGACCGCAGAATTTATCTGTGAATAAATTCTCTCATACTTAGATTTTTAAAATAATTTTTAGGTTTATAAAAAATCGTTTAATTAAAATAAATTTATTAATTTTAAAAACCGCATGATCTAAAAGAATCAAACATCTTTTCGTATACACGATTCTAAAGATTCTAATTTATCAAACCATCTTTTCGTGTTTTAATGCATAACAAATAAAATTTAATAAATGCACAATTTTTTCTTCAGCTTTTCAGCTAAGGTAGTGATTATAAGTATTTATTTATTTTATTTTTTGTTCCATATTTTTCAAAAAATAATAATTTATTTAGATTAAATATTTTTTCATTTAATTAAATCAAAATTCAAAAATAATTCTCACATTTTTTCAAGATATCCGATTTTATGAAAAATCATCTTAAACGTTATATTTTGTAAAAAATAAAATATCTAAAGTTTTTTTATTTAATTAAAATTAATTAATTAAAA
>JAOTRH010085495.1:0-16892 GCA_034768845.1 Heliamphora exappendiculata | reverse complement strand
TTTGGTTTTTTTTACTTGTTTTTAACTTTTGTTAAGATTTTTTTATGTTTTGTTTCGTCTTGATAAAAGAAATTGAGCAAATTAAAATAATAACTTTTGAAATGAAAATCACTACAGATTTGGGATTGATGTTTATGCGACCTTTTTTCAACTTTAACTTAATTAACTTTTAAATTTTTCGCGTCACTAACAATAAAAAAAGTAAAAGAAGATTAGTCAAGATATTTAAAAAAATATATAAAACAAAATAAAATAAAAACTCGTTAACGCTTTTATGCATATATTTTTCATCTTTAATAGGTTGATTTCTAAATTTAGTGTTAGTCTTTATATTTCTCTCCTCTTGAGTAACTAAAAAAGTCGAAAAAAACCAGTTAAGAAAAAAGCATCCCAAACGCCTAAGGCAATAAAAAATAAATTTGACTTTTGACTTATTTTTATTTTTAAAGAAATTGATCAAAATCTGTTAGTTTCTCGATTTGTCAAGGATAAAAAATACAAAAAAATATCAAAAATATTACTATAAAATAAATAAAATAAAATATACAAATAAACTGTTATCCCAATGGGGGGAAAATACTACTGTAGGATTGCCATTGGCATTTTGTTTATTGATGGCTAGCACCCTCCAAACCGTTGTGCCTGGAAAAAATAATAAAATAAAATAACACAAGTTTGATAAAAGTTGAATAAAAGCCTAAGGAAATTGGAAAAAATAATAAGAAGGAAAAATTGCTGTATCGAGATGCATGACAATTTTTCAACTTTTACTACAATAAATAAGAGGCAGAAACCGAACATATGACAAGAAACAAATGCCAAATATATATATATATATATATATATATACCTATTGGGATTTGGGCGTTCCATGGATATTCAGTCCACTTTTTATTTTTTAGACATATACATATATATATTTTAAATTTCACAACAATTAAACTTCCTTTAACATCCTGTCTAAAAAATAAAAAGTGGACTGAATATCCATGGAACGCCCAAATCCCAATAGGTTCGCATTGTTGCCTTCCAAAGCAAATTCTTCGCAATTGCAACTCTCTAATACTCGGAGGGCTTATAGATTCAAATTAATGAGAATTTCAAAACACAACATTTCTAAAATCTTTGGTCTCGTTTGGTAAAAAAGTTATTTTTATAGAATAATTAATGTATTCAAATTAATAGTATCAGTAGTATTATAAATTGAATTATTAATGTAAAATTTTTTTTTGTAGCGAATGACGTTTGGTTTAAAATGCAATAATCTATGGATAAATAATACGTTATTTGGTTTTAAGATATTTGAGTGAGATTAAGTTTAGCAATGTACAAAAGTGCTATTGCAAATTTATAAAAATAATAATAATTTGCCAATTTATGCCTAACCAGCCGGTACCTACCTTTGTAAAAAAAAAAAAATAGACCAATTAGTTACAACGTTGTTGCAACAAAATTAGAAACAATGTGGCAGTGTGGCAGCAAGCAATAAATCCCATAAAATTATCCCACAAACTGAAGCATACCAACTTCTAACAAAAGCAAACTGAAGCATACAAATTTTGGAAAACAGTAACACAGCAAGCAACCCCAAACAGATTTACAACAGTATTGCAACAAAATCAATAGCAGTGTGCCAAAACATTTCTGTTAGATAAAAACATTGCAACTTTTTCCTTCAACATTATACCCCGTGAATTAGACCACCTCCATTGACTTTCTAATAGTTGGCACAGGCACATAAAACAATGTCCATCCATCTGTAAGTTTTCTGGCTAAGCATGCCACGTCGGAATGCTTCATTATTATCAATTTGTGTGTGGAATGGATTTGGTCCTTTCACTGTAGCTTGATACTTGGTTAAGTGCTTGTGTAACACAACATGCAAAACAATCAATCATAGACCACAAAGCATTTGAATTTGTTGAACAATTTGTTAAATAACTATGAAAACCTTTTTTAGAGGAAGAATCAGTTGAATTACGATCGTTGTTATGGTCCATGTCTACCAAAAAATAGTTTACACTTAAATTTGAGATAGCATAACATACGAAGATACATATACATTTCTAATTCCACAACGACAGTATATCAAACCAATATCTAAATTTCAACTTTGTCACCAAGTGCATACACTTCAAAGAGTTAACACTAGAGTTGAACCATTAATTCCCTAAACCAGTTTGTATTGATTTTTATTATTTATTATTTTTGACAGCATACAATACATGATTAAAGATTTAATCATGTCTTTTTCTTCTTCTTCTTCTTCTTCTTCTTCTACGTTATGTATAGCAACACTGGCAACACGCACACACACACACACACACACAAAGAAAAATTTATAGACTCATATTAAAACTCAAAAAATCGTAAATATTAGTGAGCTTGATTGCTAATAATACCAACACAACCCCATCACAAAAATAAAAAATAATCAAAACCCATTTACTTCATTCCATGGAGATGGAGCACACGCATACTTCTCAAGAACAAAAGTTAATGAGAACATGCGCATACGAGATCTCATAAAAAGATCTTTTGCGAAGCTTATTTGAAGGTACCCCTATTTCGGAGATGAAAAACAACTTGTTAAAATTACAACTCGAAAATAGGGCCATTTTTTATCTTCGAAGATTAATTAGCTCTTCTTCCTCTTCTTCTTCTGTGGCCATGTTTCGCAACACAAGCACGGATGGCAGGTACAGCTATTCGGGACATGTACAACCAATTTCTTAACATCATACAGCTCAAAAATAGGACGATTTGGTACCTAAAGTGGTGATTGGTGACTATCGAAGGCCGAAAAGGTTTGATCCGTAACAGATCTAAGTAATGGTAAGCATGATTCACAATCATCTCTCAAAGTTTCTAAAGCTCTAGTCCATATGTAATGAACAGAACTCAAAAAAGGGGGTTGTAGTTGGTGAAAATTATTGGAGGGAATAATACCAAGATCATTATTTTTGGAAATGATTTTCGATAAAAATTAACTAAACGTGCAAACGCCGAAACAGGCTTTAGATAAAAAATTTTGACGTCGAACGATCAAAAATAAAACCCGTGCAACCAAAGTTAATTTAGAAGAATACATTTTATCGATCGATTCTTTAACTACGATTTGATTCCGAATTTAAGCTCCTGTCAAATATTCTACTGTATTTCCTTACGCGATCCTCGAACGTAGTGTGGGTTACGGACTATCGAGAACTCGTACCGACAAAATCCATATATATTTAGTCTTGAAAGACAAATTATGCTATATCAATATAAAATTGGTTCAACCTACCCGCATATATATATATAGGGCTACATGGACCTATGGAGTAATTATGAGTAAGACTTTCAGTGGAACAGAGACATCTACCAGCGATTTCTGCAATTATGAAAAGACGCAGCAGTTTCTGTAATTTCTATAAAATACTGAATTACAGTTCACACCACTAAAGAACTATAATTGCACTATGACCCATAATCTCAAGATCTTCTTGCATTGAGCTACTGTTATTAAATACTTACCATTTCTCCTCACGTTAAGATTTTTGATACCCGCTAATTAAATTTAATTACTGACAATTTAATTCAATCGGCATCTTGATATTTCTTAAATCCTTCCGCTTAACTTATTTGACCGCCGGATAATCAAATCTATCCGCAAGGTTTGATCCGGTCAAAATTTATAAACTTCCTTAAGGAGGTATCGTCAATCCCGATCTTTTGGAACGTGAATTTCGTCAATAATTAATATTTGTCATATAAATAATACTACTATCCAGCTCACTGAAAATATAGAACCATATAAGATCTTACCTTCTAATGAATCAAAATAACGAATATTAAATATATGCAAATCAATAATTATTTTATGATAAAGAGGATAAGCACTATTCATAATAACCTTAGGGTGTGAATTAATTTATATAGTCAGTATAAAAATAATTACTCCAAATGTCTCATTCAATACACACAAAGTGTAATAGCCCAGAGAGTCGGAACAATAGACGACGCTATTATCTATTCCCCGTAACCAAGACAGGACTACTAAAACTCTGTGTTACAGTCGTACCGATAGTATGTACATTTTTATCTAAACTGTGAATATAAAACTTATATTCTGTAAGAACCTAAAATCTGATCTTCTGTATGCAAGCTGTACTCTACATACTAGATAAATACTATACAGAATATCGGACATCTTTGCATAACATTAAAAAAATGATACACATACATTGCTCATAAAAATTCGTATAAAATGAAAAATTAATTTTATTAAAATAAAATTAAATACTAAAAATATGATTTTTAGTATATCAATCATAACAATCTCTCACATATAGTCAAAATCATGTTGCCATACATCTGATTCTCATGCCCTCTACATGACTATCAAAAGTCTTAGTCGGTAAGCTCTTTGTAAAATGATCTGCAAAGTTATCTCCTAATGCAATCTTGGTCACAGCAACATCACCTCTTTGTACAATTTCTCGTATTAGGTGATACTTATGCTCAATGTGCTTGCCTTTCTTATGGACCATTGGTTCCTTCAAATTTGCAATTACTCCGCTATTATCACAGTAAAGTGTAATAGCCGACTGAACTAAAAGTACAACTTCTAGATCCAACAGGAAGTTCCTAAGCCAAACAGCCTCTTTAGCTGCTTCAGAAGTTACCACATACTCGGCCTCAATGGTGGAATCAACAATACAGGATTGCTTGATACTCCTCTAACTTATAGCTCCACCTCCTAAAGTAAACACATATCTTGAGGTAGACTTACGAGAATCCCTGTTTACCTAGTAAATCAACATATTATCTTTAGTCCTTTTTAGGTATTTGATTATATTCTTTACCACAGTCCAATGCTCCTATCCTAGGTTAAACTGATATCAGCTAACCATGCCAACGGTAAAGCAAATGTCGGGTCTAGTGCAAAGCATAGAATACATGAGGCTTCCTACTGTTAAAGTATAAGGAACCGCCTTCATCTTCTCTATCTCATCAGGTGTCTTAGGATACTGATCATTGGATAGAGTGATTCCATGTATGAAATGGAGAAACCCTTTCTTGGAATCATGCATACTAAAATGAGTAAGGATATCATCGATATACTTTGCTTGTGATAAGCCCAACATCCTTTATATTTGATCTCGCACAAGCTTGACCCCAAGGATGTGACTGGTTTTTCCCAACTCCTTCATATCGAATTGCCCAGATAACTATACTTTAACCGTAGATAATGTCTCCACATCGTTTTCGATGAGCAGAATATCGTCTACAGAAATTACTAGGAAGATCACCACGCTTTCGTCACTTTTCTTGTACACACAGGATTCATCTGGACTTTGATCAAAATCATAAGACTTTATAGCTTGATCAAATTGAGTATTTCAAGACCTTGATGCTTGCTTAAATCCATAAGTAGATCTCTTAAGCTCGCACAACATGTGTACCTGGCTCTTCGCAATGAATCTGTTTGATTGTATCATATAGATATACTCATCAAGACTTTCGTTAAGGAAAGCTGTCTTGACGTCCATTTGCTAGATTTCGTAATCGAAATGAGCAGTAATAGATAAGAGAATCCAGATAGACTTAAGCATGGCTACCGGCGAAAAGATTTTCTCATAATCGATCCCTTCTTTCTGAGTGAACCCTTTAGCAACAAGTCTAGTTTTGAAAGTTTTAACTTTTTCGTCTACTCTTCTCTTCTTCTTATAGATCCACTTGCATCCAATAGGTTTTATCCTTTTGGGCAGTTCTACAAGTTCTTAGACCTGATTGGAATACATAAATTCTATCTCTGAATTTATAACCATTTGCCAAAGATTTGCATCTTTGTCTTTTAGTGCTTTATTGTAGTTATAGCGCTCGGTATCCAGTTCTACCTAGATCTTGTCAAATGACTCTCCCAAGAACATATACCGATCAGGTTGATGAATAACCCTTCCACTACGACGAGATACTACCTGTGTCTGTGTACTAGCAGTAACAGGCAGTGCAGAATCTGAACCATGTGCATCAGCACCCTGTTCTTGATTTGCACCTGTCCCGATAATCCTCCCACTACGATGAGCTAATGGAATATCAGTGACTTGTGGTTCTTCTTCCGTTTTACTGGTATTTTCTCTTAGTTCTTCCAAAATAATTTTTCTGTTGGGCATATGATCCATAATATAATACTCTTTTAAGAATTGGGTATTGGTGCTAACAAGGATTTTCTGATCCTTAGGATTATAAAATAGACCACAATTCGTTCCTTGGGATATCCCACAAAGAAATAGACTTTCATTTTCGGTTCCAACTTACCTGCGTTCCCTTTTAGCACATGTGTTGGACACCCCCAAATACGAATGTCTTTCAGACTAGGCTTACGCCCGGTTCATAATTCGGTGAGAGTAGAAGGTACTGATTTAGAAGGTAACAAGTTCATAATATAAGCCGTTGTCTCTAAAGTGAGTCCCTAAAAAGAATTGGATAAACTTGAATAACTCATCATGAATCTTACCATCTTCATAAGAGTCATATTCCTTCTTTCTACTACACTATTCTGCTGCGGAGTGTCAGGTGCAATCAACTGGGATGTAATTTCCTATGATGACAAGTAGTCCTTAAACTCTCCAAAGAGATATTCTCCACCATGGTCGAATCGTAGTGATTTGATATTTTTATCCAGACGCTTCTCTGCCTCCGTCTTGAATTCTTTGAATTTTTCAAAATATTTAGACTTATGGTACATCAGGTAAATATATTCATACATTGAGTAGTCTCATCAATAAAACTGACAAAGTACTTAAAGCTACCACTAACCCGGATTGTCATAGGATTGCACACATCAGAATGAACTAGCTCCAATAGTTCTTTAGCTCTATAGCCTTTGGCCGAAAAGGGCATCTTGGTCATCTTACCCTCTAAGCAAGATCACAGACTGGAAGTGCCTCCACTTCTAATGAACTCAAAGGTCCATCTGTTACCAGTCTATTTATCTTTTTTAGATTAATATGATCCAAGCGTAAGTACCAAAGAAACGTTTGGTTCATTAAAAAAAAAACTTTCTCTTATATGATAAAATAGATGTATTATTCATTTCAATTAGTTGTAGTGTAGGAGATATAGAAAATACAACATATGAATTATTCACCAATGTACCAGAATAAATAAAATATTTATTTTTCTGCACAACGACACAGTCACCAAAATGAATAGAATATTTATCCTTTATTAAACTCGAGACTAAAATTAAATTTTTTCTAATCGAAGGTACATAAAGACAGTCTTTTTGAAGTAGTATCCTATCTCTATTAAAACTGAAAGTGACATCTCCTACTGCAACTGCTGTCACCCTTGTATTATTGCCCATGTGTAGGTAGATTTTTTCATCACTGAGCTGCCTTATTTTCTGGAACCCCTACAAAGAATTACAGACATGATTAGTGGCTCCCGTATCTACACACCAGGTACTAGTAGATAATACTGCTAAACATGTTTCAACAACCAGTGAACAGAAATTACCTTGTTTGTTCTGGTTACTGAGAAAAATTGGACACAACTTTTTTTAATGTCCAAACTAGTTACAGTGATAGCACTTGTCTCTCGGCTTCTTCACACCAGCTTTTGGTCCCTTAATTTCTTCTAGAGTTGTGTTTTCTTGTGTCTAAACTTTTTTCTTCTTCTTACCTTTCGGTTTAGAGGAAGAGCCCTTCTCAGCAACATACATAGAACCTGGTTTCCTAAGAACACCATCGACTGGTTGAAGTTTCTTAAGATGTTTTGCTAGTGAGTAGCTGAGCTTATTCATAGAATAGTTTAAGAAAAACTACTTAAAACTTTTAGGCAATGACTGGAGTATGATATCGACCTGAGTTTTTCCGTCAATTTCAGCTCCAAGGATCTCCAGTTCATTCAGAAGACTGATCATCTTTAGAATATGATCCTTAATTGGTGTACCTTCAGCCATGTTTGCATTCATTAGAGATCTCATGGCCACCTGCCTAGCAGCATGATTTCGATTCTCAAACATTTCTTTGAGATTCATCATTATGTCATAGACACTGAGCATAGACTGATACTGATACTGCAAAATATTTGACATTAAAGCCAAAATATAATAGCGAGTCACATGATCAACTTTCTGCCACTTTTGATGGGTCTGGGTTTCCCTTTCGGTAGTCCCCTCATCAAGTACTAGTAGACATATATCAGTTAAAACAAACTTATAATACTCAACAGTTAATTTAATGTCTAAGTTCCGTTGCCTAGTAGCACGATTTTGATTCCTAAACATTTCTTTGAGGTTCATCATCATGTCATAGGCACTGGGCATAGACTGATGCTGATGGTGCAAAATATTTGATATTGAAGCCAAAATATAACAACGAGCTATCTGATTAGCTTTCTGTCACTTCTGATGGGTTTGAATTTTCCTTTCGCTAGCTCTCTTATCAGGTATTGGTGGACATATCTCAGTTAAAATAAACCTATAATCTCAGCAGTTAATATAATGTCTAAGTTTTGTTTTCATTCAACATAATTTGGTTCCGTAAATTTGTTTTCTTTGAGAATGAAAGTGAGTGGGTTGAAAGCCATTTTAATCATCAGAATCACATAATTAAAATACCGTTAATTATGATGAGCAAAATTTTAAATTCATTTTAATTTGATTCTCTCTACTATTTTAAAATTAATTAACCAATAACCTGGTAATATGAGAATAGCATGCAACGATAGGTGGACAACTGACCATATCAAGCAAAATTAAATAGCTGACACGGCTTCAGTCTAGTATATAATAGCAGTAACTCAGATGGAGAGGATATTATTATATACAGCTAAGTGTTAACCATCACCTAATCCCAAATCAATTGCTTCGCAAAGAATTCTTCAGATGGAGAAGTGATCCACACTAATAATTATCTAAAATTATCCATAAAGGAGGTTTGTACTGGCGATATCACAATTAATCTGTCCGATGGAGAGGAAAGCCTTACTACTAACATGCAGGCTTTAATTGCATCGCCTATAAACTGGTGATGGAGACTGTAGAATTTATCTGTGAATAAATTTCGTCTCCCACTTAAACTTTTAAAAATATTTTTTAGGGTTATAAAAATTCATTTAATTAAAGTAAATTTATTAATTTCGAAAGTCACACGATCTGAAAGAATTAAATATCTTTTCGTGTACACGATTCCAAAGATTCTGATTTATCAAATTATCTATTCGTGTTTAAATGCGTAACAAATAAAATTTAATAAATGCATAATTTTTTCTTTAACTTTTCAGTTAGGGTAGTGATTAAATATTATCGATATACTTTATTTGTGATAAACCCAATATCCTTTTTTTTTGATCTCGTAAAAACTTGATTCCGAGGATGTGACTGGCTTCTCCAAATTCCTTCATATCGAACTACTCAGATAACCATACTTTTACCAAAGATAACACACCCACATCAATTTTGAAGAGCAAGATATCATCTACATAAAGTACTAGAAAGACTACCACGCTTCTGTCATGCTTCTTGTATACACAAGATTCATATGGACTCTAATCAAAATTATAAGACTTTATGGCTTGATCAAACTGAGTATTTTAAGACCTTGATGCCTCCATAAATAGATCTCTTAAACTTGCATAACATGTGCTTCTGACCCTTTATTATGAAACCATATGTTTGTACCATATAGATACACTCGTCAAGACTTCCGTTAGGAAAAATTATCTTGACATCCATTTATCAAATTTCGTAATCAAAATGAGCAGCAATAGATAAGAGAATCTAGATAGATTTAAGCATGGCTACCGACGAAAAGATTTTCTTATAATCGATCTCTTCTTTCTAAGTGAATCCTTTTGCAACAAGTCTAACTTTGAAGATTTCAACCTTCCCGTCTACTCTTCTCTTCCTTTTATAGATTCAATTGCATCCAATGAATTTTATCCTTTTGGGTGGTTCTATAAGTTTTCAGATATGACTAGAATACATAGATTTCATCTCTGAATTCATAATCTTTTACCAAAGATCTCTATCTTTGTCCTAAAGTGCTTCATTGTAGTTACAAGATTTGATCTCTAGTTCGGCTGGGATCTTATCAAAAGACTCTCCTAAGAACATATATCGATCAGGTTGATGAACAACCCTTTTACTACGATGAGGCACTACCTGCGTCTGTGTACTAGCAGTAACACGTTGTATAGAATCTGAACTCTATGCAGCATTACCTACATGCTCGTCTGGCATGTTAATGGTAGCACTCTGTTTATGATTTGCACCTGTCCCGATAATCCTCCTACTACAACGAGATAATAGAATATCAGTGACTTGTGATTTCTCTTATGTTCTACTGGTATTTTCTCCCATTTCTTTCAGAATAATTTTACTTTTTGGCCTGTGGTCCATAATATAATTCTCTTCAAATAATTGGGCATTGTTGCTATCAATGATCTTTTGATCCTTATGATTATAAAATATACCATCATTCGTTCCCTTGGGATACCCCATAGAGAAACAGACTTCTATTCTCAGTTCAAATTTACCCGCGTTCTCTTTAACACATGTGTTAGACACCCCCAAATTTCAAATCAATCGTTTCGCAATAAACCATTCAGATTGAGAAGTGATCCATACTAATAATAATTCAGAATTATCTCTAAAGGAGGTTCGTACTGGCGATACCGCAATTAATCTGTCTGATGGGGAGCAAGGTCTTACTGCCAACATGCAGAATTAATTACATCATCTACAAACTGGTGATGAAAACTGCGGAATTTATCTGTGAATGAATTCTTTCACCTACTTAGATTTTTAAATTTTTTTTAGGGTTATAAAAATTTATTTAATTAAAATAAATTTATTAATTTCGAAAATCACACCATCTGAAAGAATCCAAAACATATTTTCGTGTACATGATTTCAAAGATTTCGATTTGTCAAACAATCTTTTCGTGTTTTAATGTGTAACAAATAAAATTACCGATGAATGCACAGTTTTTTCTCTAACTTTTCATTTAAGGTAGTGATTAAAGGCATTCAATTATTTTATTTTTACGTCACACATTTTTTAAAAATAATAATTTATTAAGATTAAATATTTTTCTATTTAATAAACTTAAAATTTGAAATTAATTTTCACATTTTTTCAAGATATCTGATTTAATAAAGAATTATATTAAACATGTTATTTTATAAAAAATAAAATATCTAAAGTTTTTTTATTTAATTAAAAACTTTTAATTAAAAAAATTAATTTTATTTTATTTTACAAAATTTTAATAAAATTTAAAATTTTCAAATTAATTAAATTAACAAGAATATATAAAACATATATCATCTATGCAGTTTAAAAGAATATAAATGTAAGATATGTATATATTCTAATTTTATGATTAAAATAAAACTCTAAAGAGTTTTAGATTTCTGCAAAAAAATAAGTTTCCAGTTTTTCAATTCTTATAGAAAACTGTTTATCGGCATCCGAATCCAACCAGGATTCTTCGATAATCCGTGTTATAAATATACAATACATCTCATATCAGTTATCATAAAAAAATAGCCACTAAAGTCCCAAACCATCAGCCACCACTGCCAGCCAAACTACCAACCCATCGCTAGCCTGTGTTGCCAAATTTTTGAGGTTGTTTCGGCTTCATTCGAGCTCTGTTTTCGTCTTCATTTTTTCTAGAACGTAGGCAACGAAATATACTATTTTTTTTGTCAAAAAATTGGTCAAAAATATCCTAAAAAATAGGCTTCGATGGCCACCAAAACACAAAAAACGTTGCTACCCCGCGACAGCACTGTATTACCAACTTTTCGAGGTCGTTCTGGCTTCATCAGAACTCTATTTTCGTCCCTATTTTTTTTAAATGCAGCTAACAAAATATATTATATTTCTGTAAAAAATTATGATTCGAAAATAGCCATCAAAAGCCCAAGAAGTTGCTGCGCCGCACTGCCCACCGCCGTTATTGTTGTGCCGCTTGTTTCATCTTGTTTCGTGGTTGTTATGACTCTCGTTTTTTTACTGATTTTAGCACTGATATCCAGCAATATAATGCCTCAAAGAAGACCTCGAAAGTAAGCCCGAAAAGCTTTTAAATAGAGTCCCGAAACAGCCTGAACAGCCAGTTATTGCCACCGCCCATGCCGCCGTTTTTCATCTATTTTTGGTTTAGATTTTTGCCATATTTTTTAAAACTATTTTCAGCCTATTTTATTGCTATTTGTGCATAAAAATTACTCAAATTTCGTCCCGAAAAATTCGCAAAGCTGTGCCAAAAATGGGCCTCAAGCCGTAAGCCAAAGTCGCTGCCTGTGGGCTATTTTTGTTGCTGTTTTTGCTGCAATTTCAGACCTATTTTGCTATTATTTTTACTTCACAAAATTCACAGAAAAGTTATCGAAAAAATTTATTTCAAAACTGTGCAAAAATTACATCAATCTGTGGTTCGAACCACCCAAAACCACCGTCAGTGCCACTGATTACGCCGCCACCTGTTATTCGTTTTCTTGGATATTTAAATCTATTCTTAAATATTCTAATTAATATTTAAAAATAAAAAAAAGTTTTTACATAAAAAACTTATGTCCCAAAACCTCACATTCAAACTAAAAAAGGTTAAACTATCATGATCAACTCTCGTGATTAAAAAATAAATTATAATCACCATTCAACAATTCAATCAAACTTAAATAAAGTAATGATCATAATATCAAAATTAAAAACCTACAAAATAAAGTTAGCACAGTTCTAAATCTATCCGACCCCTCAATTAATCGTAAACATAATTAAAACGGCTCTGATACCAATTATTAGAGGCAAAATTGTCAGGATCATTATTTTTATAAATAATTTTTTGATAAAAAAACTGGATAAACAATCACCGAAACAAGCTCTAAATAAAACTTTTGATGTCACATGATCAAAATAAAAACTTGTGCCACCACAGTTAATTTAGATCAATACTTTTTTGGTCGATTCTCCAACTATGAATTTAATTTCGAGTTGAAACTACCGTCAAACTTTTTACTGTATTCTCTTATGCGATTCCCGAACGTAGTATGGGTTACGATCATTCGAGAACTAAAATCAGTAAAACCTGGACAACCTTAGTGTTGAAAGGCAACTTATGAATTTGGTTCAACCTACCTGTATATTTATAGGGCGACAGTAGGGACCTGTGGAGTAATTATGACATAGTATTCTTGTGTAACCAAAATACCTATCAACAGTTTTTGCAAATATTCAATCCTCACAGCGATTTCTGTAGTTATGAAAACCTTGCAGTAATCTCCGTAATTTTTATAAAATACTAAATTACAGTTCATACCACTAAAGAATTGTAACTGCACTCTTCACCATAATCTCAAGATTAATTTGTATTGAACTCTTGTTATTAAATGCTTAACTCATCTACCCACACATTAAGATTCTGATACCCGTTAATTAAATTTAATTACTGACAATTTAATTTAATCGGCATCTTTAAAATTTCTTAAGCCCTTCTGCTTAACATATTTGTCTGTCGAATAATTAAATTAATATGTAGGGTTTGACCTTGTCAAAACTTATAAGCTTTTTTAAGGGGGTATCGCCAATCTTGAATAATCGGGATATCGATTCCGTTAATAATTAATATTCACCATATAATTAATACCGCTATTCAACTCACCGGGACTATGGACCCATAAAAGATCGCACCCTCTAATGAATCAAAATAACGAATATTAAATATACGAAAATAATAATTATTTTGGAATTAAGAGCAAAGACACTCATAATAATCTTGGGGTATGAATTAATTTATATAATCAATATAAAATTAATTACCCCAATGTGGTCCTATTTAATATACACAAAGTGTACTAGCACGCGAGTTGGAGCAATAGATGACGCTATTATCTGTTCGCTGTAACTAAGACAGGCCTACTAAAACTCTATGCTATAGTCGTACTGATGGTTTGTCTATTTTTATCTAAAATGTGAACAAAAACTTAAATTCTGTAAGAACCTATAATATGGTATTTTGTTTTCAAGTCGTACTCTACACACCAGATTAAATATTGTACAGAATAAAAGACAATCATGCATAATATTACAGAAATGATATTGCATACATTGCTCATTAAGATTCTTATAAAATAGAAAAATAATTTTATTAAAATAAAATTAAATATTAAAGCTAAATAAAATTCATAATTTTTAGTATACAACCTTGACAGATTCTACCGTCGTCGTCGAACTGTTACACCCAAACATCATGGCCCACTACCTCTACACTGAGGTGCCCACACCGCAATTTTGGTACCCCATAAAGCTCACTACTTTGTAGAAGAACATGCCTCCACCTCTCTCATTTTGTGCACACAACCGGAGAGATCACCACTACTAACCAAATCAAGAGCAAAGAAGACTCGCTTCTGTCGAGATGTATACCTTTCCATCATGTCTGTCGTATTAGCCTCATTGTCAAGAACTTTCCTGTGAATATCCAACAACTGTTACTCTCGCATATTGTCAACATCCTACACACTTTCTGTTTGCTTACCGGCGCACTTGTACAACCTCGTCGCTTCCGTGTACCCTTACGCCTATTACATGTGCCTCTCCACAACTTCTGTTCACCCTGATCACTTTTACATTTTGTTTGTGTATGTCGCTTACATATACTATTCTTCTAATGTCTGAAAGTAACTCCACTTGTCAAAATACTCCCTATGCGCCTGTATAAGTTGTGAATAACCTATCCTTGCAGTACATCCATGTTTCCTTTTAAAACCTAAAGAACTCTACCTCCAGACGAAAACCTACAGCCTCTCGAATCTAGCATTCCCAGAGAAATCAAGTTTTTCCTTAGATTCAACACATCTCTAGTCCTAGTCAAAATTAAAACAGTCCCATCAAATTTAAAAAATCGTACTGTCCCTATAACAACAACTCTATTGAGTGCATTATTAGCCATCCTGACAGTACTGTTATTGTTTGACTGATACGTATTAAAATATTCTCTAACTGTATACATGTGGAACAAACATCCAGAATCTAATATTCAATTTGATTTTTTTGTACCAAAAGTATTTGTGAGCACATCTAATTCTTCATGATTGAAGCCCTTCAATAATCTGTCATTCTCCTTTTTCTTTAATATCTCATGAGATATAAGAGCAGCAACAACCTCATCTAAATCAATGGTATCTTTTTTCAAATATCAGTGTAGTACTCAGATGCTCCTATGATGAAGGTAAGGAAACTAATAGGCGAATTTCTTTATCTTGCCTTTGATTTTTACGCTGATAGAATCCAATTCCATTAGTATCTTGTTGAACTTGTACAAATGCTCTATAAAATTTGCTTCCTTTGCTATCTAAAGTGTATATTATTGTTTCTTTAAAGACAATAGATTCGTCAATGTCTTGGACTTATACATTCTCTCCAACTTAGTCCAAAGTTTCGCCAGATCGCTTTTATTGATGATTTCCCAATGATTACTATTGCCGAGATATAATTGAATCGTACTGTTCGTCAAGTCTCGCGTCTCTTTTCACTCTACATCCTTCATCATTTTTTATTATTTCGACTTCTTCCTAAGAGCCTTGTTCAGTTTCTATCACTTCAAAATATTCTTCACCCTTTACTATTGTCGTGGCTGTTAAAAGGTTCAATCATGAAACACAAACTTTTAACTGCCATTAGCTTTGTATATGATAATTCATCACAATTTGAACTCATCAAAATGCAATATATGTATAACCCTTATCCCACACCGTCCAAATCGCCTCTGATTGTACCATATCACTTTTGATTACCTTTAATCACACCCAATCAATCTCAATCTATACCAATCTTCTCCTTTAATTATTTTTCTATGTATGCGTGCCGATATAACAAAAATAATTTAAACCATCAACTTCAAAATTAGTTGCCGCGCTAGATAAATGCCCAAATTTCCTTTTAGCAATTTAAAACTCTTGACTTTTCAAAAACTCAAAAGCAACCAATGAATTCTTTAATTAACAAACCTAATGTCCAATACAAAACAACACAATTATCCTCGATTTCCTAATTCTTTAATACCATGGCAATGTCTAAAGATTTCCAAAATTGTTATGCTCACAAACTTGATCGACCAATGTAGCACTGCACCATCGTACCATCAGACTAGGTTTTGACATTTTCATTATTTTTGCATATTTTTTTTGTGCAAAAAACATTATTCTTTAATTTTTATGAGCCGAAATAAAAAATAATACCTTGCTTTCTTCACCCACTACGGCTTTGAATCGTCTATAGTTGGCTCTGATATCATTTATTCATATTTATATATCAATCCTCAAATGCAAACAAAAGCAAAAATTCACGCATAAGAATAAAAATAATAATAATAAATATAGAGAATTTACATAGTTTGCCCCACACCAGTCTACATCCATGAGTAAGAAAGTAAATATTTTACAACGTCATATGTGAAAGAGTACAACCACTCCCTACTTTCTACCAGCTGTCCTCACTATATTTTGTTTTGTCACCTAAGAGCTACTTGTGTCTTATTTATAGACACATCAAATAAAACCTATAAGCACATAAATTTATATAATATTAAACTATATACAAAAGGATTCCTAGTGGACCCCTAGTGGACCCTTTACTCCATCCCACCCAAATACATATACACCAAATAAAATAATAAAAACGGCCCGGTAGAATACAAGACACCTAGCTGTGGCACTGAAATTTTGGGATTTTGAAAATGTTTAAAAAAATATGAGATTTAAAAGATGTTTAGAAAATATTTTAAAACCTTGAAAGCTAAATTTTAAAAACCTTTTTTTGTTGAAAATAGAGTCGCCACTTAGTTTTTGAAAAAAACTAAGAAAAACAAAAATGGCTACTGATCTTTAA
>JAOTRH010085484.1:0-16892 GCA_034768845.1 Heliamphora exappendiculata | reverse complement strand
TCTTATATGGTAAGATAGATGTATTATTCATTTCAATTAGTAGTAGTGTAGGAGAGATAGGAGATACGACATGTAGATCATCTAACAATGTACTAGAACAAATAAAATATTTATTTATTTTCACAACCACAGAGTTACCAAAATGAACAAAATATTTGTTCTTTATTAAGCTCGAGATTGAAATTAATTTTTTTCTAATTAAAGGTACATAAAGACAATATTTTAGAAGAAGTGTCATATCTCTACTAAAACTAAGAGTGACATCTCTCACTACAACTGTTGTTACCTTTGTATTATTGCCTATATACAAGTAAATCTCTCTATCACTAAGTTGTTAGATTTTCTTGAACTCCTACAATGAATTGCAGACATGATTAGTGGATTTGAAACGTGAAGAATCAAAGCCTACACTTTGTTCATGTTTTGGTGTTTGAGAATACAACAAAAGATTTAAGTTGAAGACAAGATCGCTAGTTCGTGTGTTGATCTTGAAGTTTTCTGATTCAAATGATAAAACAAGATTAAGTCAGATAGATCTCATAGATATATATATTCCTACTTCTGCCTTGTTGGGTATACCGATTTTCAATTTTTGTTTAGAGTTTGGTTTGACATTTTCCCATCCAGACGAATTAGCGTAGATTTGTGTTGTTTTGTTTTTTGTGCTGCTGTTGATTTGATTCATATGTACCATCATTGATTCCTCAGATTCTAGTCCATTTAATCCCTGGTAGAGAAATAACATGGGCCACGCAACAAGGACGTCGCGTATTTGAGTGGAGAATATTGTTATACTTCATCTCACATCTGTGAGAGATAGAAAATATGTCTAGTATATAATAAAATAAGTAAACTACTATTAATAACTTAGGTTTAAAATTTTGAGCCACGTTGCTAGGCTCTTTAAGTTATTGGGCCAATGGTTCACATAGGTCATTACACTTTGGTAGGAAATAAAAATTATGTCTGATATATATTCAAACAAGTGAACTACTACTAATTTGGGTTTAAGTTTTTAGGTAGCATTGTTAATCTTTTTATTCAAGTTATTAGACTAGTGATTCACTTGGGTCATTAAGAAGGGTATCAAAGCTAAACCTAATTCCATGACGGACTTCGTGATGGTGTAGATAAATGAATAGATGTTTCGGAGAGGGATAGATGTCCCAATGTTATATTCTTTGTGCATGCTTATGAGTTGATCTATGTAAGTTAGTGGGCTGTTATCCATATCTTAACCAGGAAAAGAACCTGGGCCACTTGATGAGGATGTCGCATTTCTGAATGGGGGATAATAGAATATCTCATCCCTCATATATGAGAGATAGAAAATATGTCTGGTATATAATAAAACAAGTAAACTATTACTAATAACTTAGACTTAAGTTTTTGGACTACGTTGTTAAGCTCCTTATTCAAGTTATTAGATTAGTGATTCACTTGGGTCATTACATCGAGACTAATCACTTTTATATTTGTGTTTTACTCCATCACACAATAATACAAGGAAAGATAATAGGTGATTGGTTTTAGGATATCATGGATGTTAACATTGTTGAAACTAATAGCTAATAGATTATAACTTGTAGCAGAAGTTGTAAGAATTTGGTAAATATATTATTTTATAGTTTAAAAAATTAATCTTAACTTATAACAAAAATTGTAAATATTTAGAAGAAACGATGACTTTTTGCTAAAATTAGTAGTAGAAACCTAAAAACTGGCCTTAAAAACTTAGCTAAGCACCCATCATTTGGTAATAAGTTAAGTATTGCCCTCCAAGCAGTCTTTTTTTTTCTTTTTCAAATTATTAGCCATTACTACTATCCTCTCCATCACACTACCACAACATTGCTCTCCTTCCACATTTGTCATCATTGTCGTTGTCATTATCACCAAAACCACCACCTACACGAGAACACTGCTATCATTATTGTTGCCAACTATCTACCTCAATTGCACCACTACCCTCACCACTATTTTTTGCCATAATCTTAGTTGCAACCATTGCCTTCTATTACTATTGTCAGCACCAACACATTAGCATCAATATCAGTATTGTTATCGTCATTCCTTTAATATCATTGAATTAAATATACAATTCCTGAAAATTTCTCACATACAATTCGATTCTTTTCTTCCAAACAATAGGCAGGCCATGTCTTGTTGCCTTTTTACCTCCATCCTTACTGCTTGTCGCCATTGCCTTAGCTCTTTATGTGCCATATTATGTTTTTGTTATTAATATTTGTTATATTTATTTGAAAATGCAAAATAATTTAACTATTTAAAAAAAAATAGAAGTGAAAAGCAAACCTTTTACAAAATGGTATAGACAAATTGCCACTAACTTACATATGAATGTTTGCCAAAACGTATATACATTTGATTTTTTCTTTTAGAGATTTGGGTCCATGTTAAATTTAGAATACTTGATTAGGAATATGTCCCATCTTAAGATTAATATTTTGTTACATCACATCTCTTATTGTTATACCAAAATTACTCTTAATACATCATTTATACTCCACTAATCTGAGTTTTCTTGATAGAGATGTATACTAAAAATCATATTTTGTGTAATGATTTTGGTATTGACACACCACCAATATTGCTGTAGGGTTTTCATAGTCTTAGATGGAATTAAACATAAGTTTATGGTTCACAGTCTCTTAGAGTTTTCACAGATTGTGAGAAAAAGAGAAAAAGAGAGGTAGCTAGATAAGGTTTGAAACATGAAAGATCAAAGCTCACCATTTGTTCGTATTTTTGGCAGTTGGAAATACAGCAGAAAATCTAAATAGAGATGAGATTGCCGGCTTGCTATGTTGATCTTTGGATTCAAATTCAGGAACAGAAACGTGATCAAACTAGAGAGACCAAGCAGGTATAATTCTTATTTTGCCTTGTGGATGTAACTAGCTTATGTTTCGGGGCTTACGAAAAAATTAGGATTTTTTGTACCAAGTTCAGTCCGAACAGTTTCCTCGTTCATTCGGACGAATCGATGCAAAATAGTTTTTTGTTGTATGTTATTCCTGTTTTATGCCACATTTGATTCGATTAGTATGAACCATCATTGTTTCTTAGGATTCTGGTCCCTTCAGCTCGGCCTTATCAAAAGTGGGAAAGGGCTAATCAGATAGTGCGGTGTTACATTCTAGCATCTATGTAGAGTGTTTTGTAATATCAGCATCAATCTATACCAAGTGCCTATAACATAATGATGAATTTCAAAGAGATGTTTAAGGATCAAGATCGTACTACTAGGCAGGTTTCCATAAAAATTTTTATAAACACGACTATGACTGAAGGTACCCTAGTAAGGGATCATGTTCTGGAGATGATTGATTTTCTGAATAAATTGGAGATCCTTGGAGCTGAAATCGATGAAAAAACTCAGGTCGATATCATACTCCAGTTACTACCTAATTTCTCTAAGCAGTTCTGCCTTAATTACAATATTAATAAACTACATTTTACCTTAGGAGAACTGTTTAAAAAACTTCAAGCAGCTGAGGTGTCCTTAGGAAGCCAGTTAGTGCTTTTGTTGTTGAAAAAAGTTTCACTACTAAGTCGAAAGGAAAAAATAATGAAAAGGTTTAGAAATAGGGCACAACTTCTAAGGCAGTTCGTGGGCCTTAGGCTGGAGTGAAAAAGCCCAACGACAAGTATTTTTATTGTAACCAAATAGGACACTAGAAGAAACAATGTCCGATTTTATCTCAGACAATCAAGGTAAATTTTAATCACTAGTTTTGAGACATATTTAACAAAGTTATCTACTGGTACCTAGTATGTAGATATGGGAGTCATTAATTATTTTTGCAATTCGTTACAGGGGTTCTAGAAAATTAGATAGCTTAGTGACGGTAAAATTTACCTACAGATGAGCAATAATACAAGGGTAGTAGCAGTTGCTGTGAGAGATGTTATTATCATTTTTAGTAAAGATAAAGTTTTAGTGTTGAGAGATTGTCTTTATGTACCTTTTATTAGAAGAAATTTAATTTATATTTCTAAATTAGTAAAGTATGAATATTCGATTTATTTTAATAACTTTATAGTTATTAAGGTTAATAAACATTTTATCTATTCTAGTACACTTGCGAATGATCTTTATATTATTACTTCGATCTTTCTAATACTGTAATTGAAAGAATTGAATAACACTAATAGTTTACCATGTAAGAGAAATGAACCTTTTAAAATGAACCAAACATATATTTGGCACTTACACCTGGGTTAAATCAATTTTATTTAAAATGGATTGCAAGACAAGTTGAAAATTGACCATTAAGTTCATTAGAAGTGGAGGCACTTTCAGTTTGTGAATCCTACTTTAAAAAAATGACCACGAGGCCATTTTTTAAGCAAAGCCTATAGAGCCAAAGAACCGTTAGAATTGATTTACTCTGATTTATGTGGACCTATAAATATTTGGCTTAGAGGTGGTTTTGAGTATTTTGTCACTTTTATGGAGGATTACTTAAGGTATTGGTATATTTATTTGATGCACCGTAAGTCTGAATACTTTGAGAAATTTAAAGAGTTTAAGGCTAAAATGGAGAAGCGTCTGTGTAAATGTATCAAGACGCTATGGTCTGATCATAGTAACGAGTACCACTTGTGAGAGTTTAGAGACTATTTATTAATAGCAGGGATTATATCCAAATTATCTGCATTTAGTATGCCTCAATAGAATGGTGTAACAGAAAAAAAAGAATATGACTCTTATGGATATAGTAAGATCTATGATGAGATATTCAGATTTTTCTGATTCATTCTAGGGATATGCATTAGAAACAATAGCTTATATTCTGAACTTGGTACCATCTAAGTCAATTTACTTACTATTCCCATAAAACTGTAGATTGAGTGCAAACATAGTCTGCGGCATGTTTGGATTTGGGGTAATCCACATGTGTGAAAGAAAACACAGATAAGTTGAAACAAAAAATAAAAGTCTATTTCTTTGTTGGATATCTAAGGGAACAAGGGATGGTTTATTTTATAGTCCAAAGGATCAGAAAGTCATTGATAACACCAATGTCTGATTCTTGAAAGATGATTATGTAATGAATCATAGGCCTAAAAGTAAAATTGTTCTAGAAGAGCTAAAAAGAGAAAAACCAATAGTACAAGGAGAAGCACCACAAGATAGTGTTATCGATATCCTATTATCTCGTCGTAGTAGGAGGATTATTGGGACAGATGCATATTCTGAACCAGCTGTTGCTATGTTAGGGTTATATACTAAAAACTATGAATTTTATTTAGTTTTAGTATTTAATTTTATTTTAATAATTTATTTTTATTTTATGAGAATCTTAATGAGTAATGAATACAATATTATTTCTTTAATATTATGCATATATATTATTTATTTTGTATAGTATTTAATATAATGTGTAGAGTATGGATTATACACAGAAGACCAAATTATAGATTCTTGCAGAATATAAGTTATTGTTCACAGTTTAGATGGAATTGGACAAACTATCGGTACGACTGTAGCATAGAGTTTTAGTAGGCCTATCTTGGTTATGAAAAACAAATAATAGCATCGTCTATTGTTCCGACTCACTGTGCTAGTACACTTTGTGTGTATTGAGCATGCCCACATTTGGATAATTAATTTTATACTGACTTTATAAATTAATTCATACCCTAAGGTTATTATGAGTACTTATACTCTTAAACTCGAAATAATTATTATTTGTGCTTATTTAATATTCATTATTTTGATTCATTAGAGCGCGTAATTTTTCTATGGGTCTATAGTCCCGGTGAGTTAGACAGGGGTATTAATTATATAATGAATATTAATTATTGATGGAATTCATGTTCCGAGTGTTCGGGATTGACGATACATCTTTAAAAAGCTTATAAGTTTTGACCGGACCAAACCCTGTAGGTGAATTTAATTATCCGGCAGTCAAATAAGTTAAGCGAAAAGGTTTAGAAAATTTTAAAGATTGTGATTAAATTAAATTATCAGTAATTAAATTTAATTAGCGAGTATCGAGAATCTTAACGTGGAAAGATGAGTTAAGTATTTAATAATAGGAGCTCAATGCAAATTGGTCTTAAGATTATGGCTAATAGTACAGTTACAGTCCTTCAGTGGTATGAACTGTAATTTAGTACTTTATTAAAATTGCAGAAATTGCTCAAAATTTTCATAATTATAGAAACTGCTGAAAGGGTTGCATATTTGTAGAAACTGCTGGATAGGTATCTGGGTCACACTAGAAGTATATGTCATAATTATTTCACAGGTCCCTATTGTAAACCTATAAATATACAGGTAGAATGAACCAAATTTATTAGTTATCTTTCTAGACTAAGGTTATCCAGGTTCTACTGGTACCAGTTATTGAAGGATCGTACCCCACACTACATTCGAGAATCGCATCGAGAATACAGTAGAATGTCTGTTTGAAGCTTCAACTCGAAAAATCAAAGTTCGTAATTGAAGAATCGACTCAAAAGTATTCATCTAAATTAATTGTGTTGGCACGATTTTTTATTTTGATCGTTCGACATCAATTTTTTTATCTAGAGCCTATTTCAGCGATTACCCGTCCAGTTTTATTTTTCAAAAAATCGTTTACAAATCAATGATCTTAGCAGTTTACCTTAAATAATTGGTATCAAAGCCGTTTTGATTTTGTTTACGTTTAATCAAGGGGCCGAGTAGAATTAGAACTGTGCTAACTTTATTTTGCAGACGTTCTAATCTCGATTTTATGATAATTATTTTATTAATGTTTGATTGAATGTTTGAATGATGATTTTTTAATTTTTTAATCACGAGGGTTGATCGTGATAGTTTTAGACTTTTTAGATCGATTGTGAGCCTTCGGGACATAAATTTTTAATATAAAAGCTTTTATTTATTTGTAAACATTATTTAGAATATTTAAGAAATATGTTTGAATATCTAAGAATACAAAAAACATGCGGTGGTTTTGGGTGATTCGGGCCACGAATCACGATGAATTTTTTATGATTTTTGTGACAAGTTTTTTGGGTAATATTTCTGCAATTTTAGGCTTAAAAAACAGCAATAAAATAGTTCCCAAAAACACGAAAAAAATCAATGAAAAATAGCCTTCCAGCTGCGCCTTTGGCGGCAGTTGTTCATGCTGTTTTCGGTGATTTTTTGGGTGTTTTTGAAACTATTTTGGCAAGGTTTTTAGGCATAAAATAACAATAAAATATACCTAAAAAATAGTCCAAAATTGAAGAAAAGAAGCCACAGAAAACAAGGCAAAAGGTGGTGGCGGCGGCGGCAAGGTGCGACAGCACCAGGGCTATTTCGGGGGCCGTTTTTGAGCTTTTTTGGGACAGTTTTTGAGGTGTTCTTTAGGGCTTCATATTGCTGGATATCAGTGCTAAAAATAGAGTAAAACAAAAATCAAATTAACCACGGAAAAAGCCAAAACATTGGCAGCAACAGGGGCAGCGTTGGGCAGTGCAGTGCAGTGGCTTTTCGGGCCATTGAAGCCTATTTTTAGGCTGTTTTTAACCAATTTTTTTTGACAAAAAATAGTATTTTTGTAAGCTATATTTCAGAAAAAATGTAGAAAAAAACAGAGCTCGGATGAGGTCGGAATAGCCTTAAGAAGTTGGTGGCAACAAGGGGCGGCGAGGCAGCAGCGGTAGTGGTGGTTCGCTAGCCATCGAAAGCCATTTTTATCGATGTTTTTGAATTGGGGTTTTTTACAAAAAAAATAGTATATTTCATTAGTTACGTTTCAGAAAAAAATGGGAATGAAAACGGAGTTCGAAAAGAGGTAAAAAAAACCTCGAGAAGAGGGTGGTGCAGTGCTGCCGGTGGCAGTGGTGATAGCTAGTTTTGGGACTCATGGCAACTATTTTCTAATATGTTTTGATCCAGATATGCTGTATATCTATAATACTTGGATGAGTTCGAGTTAGATTTTGATAAGAATAAACAGTTTTCTATAGTAATTGAATGACTAAAGTTTATCTGCATGTAAGAATTTGAAATTCGACAGAGTTTCACTATGATCATAAAATCAGACTATATTTATCTTATTTATTTATTTATATAAACTGTATGGATGATAAATATTAATTTTGTTTTTTCTATTAATTATAATTAATTCAAAAAATTCGGTTTTAATTAATATTTTGTAAAAGAAAAGAAAATTTAAATTTTTTAATTAAATTTTTTTTAATTAAATGAAAAAACTGTAGATATTTTATTTTTTTTACAAAATAACACGTTTAAGATGATTTTTTTAAAATCGAATATCTTAGAAAAATGAAAAAATTAATTTCAAATTTTAAATTAATTAAATAAAAAAATATTTATTCTTAATAAATTATTTTTTGAAAAAATGTGTAACGTAAAAATAAAATATTTAAATACTTTTAATCACTACCTCAGATGTGTAAAACCAAAAAAAAAAAAATTGTGCGTTCATTGGTAATTTGATTTGTTATGCATTAAAACACGGAAATATGGTTTGGCAAATCGAAATATTTTGGATCGTGTATACGAAATTTTTTTTAAAAATATTTCGAATCGTGTGATTTTTAAAATTAATAAATTTATTTTAATTAAACGAATTTTTATAACCCTCAAAAAAATATTTTAAAATTCTAAATGGGAGAGGATATTTAATCACAGATAAATCCTGCAGTCTCCATCACCAGTTTGTAGGCGATGTAATTAATTCTACATGTTGACAGTAAGGCCTTCCTTTCCATCGAACATGATTAATTGCGATATCGCCAGTATGAACCTCATACATGGATAATTCTAGATAATTGCTAGTGTAGATAACTTCTCCATTTAAAGGGTTTATTACAAAGCAATTGATTTGGAATTAGGTAGTGGTTAACACTTTACTGTAAATAATAGTATCATCTCTATCTGAGTCACTGCTATTATTTACTAGATCGAAACTATGCCAGTTATTTAATTTTACTTAGCATGGTCTGTTGCCCAGATAGTAACATTAATAGAAATTGGCATGTCTAAACAAACGATGGATAGTAGACGCCCTTCTATTGAGGCATGCTATTTACAGGGTACTAGGCTGCTGACAATTTTTTTTAAATGGTAGAAGGAACTAATTTAAAAATAAATTCAAAATTTTACTCGTTATAATTAACGGTTATTTTAATTATGTGATTCTTAGGATTAAAAATGACGTTCAATTCACTGGTAAATATACTTAAAAAGAACAAACTAATGGGATCGAATTTTGTTGACTAGAAAAGTAATTTGGATATAGTTTTAACTACCAAGGGTATTCCTTCAATGCTAGGAAACGTGTTTGTTTCTGAAATGGGTTCTTCCTCTGAGCCGAAAGGTATAAAGAAGAAAAAAGTTTAGAAACAGGATGACACAATTTTCAGGGTAGTTGGTGGGCCACAAACTGGTGTGAAAAAACCGAAAGGTAGATGTTTTCACTGCAACTAGACACGGCATTGAAAAAAATAATGTCCAGTATTTCTCAGCAAGTTAACAATTAGGGTAATTTCTGTTCACTAGTTATGAAAATAAGTTTAGCGGTGTTATCTACTGGTATCTGGTGTGTAGATATGAGAGCCACTAATCATGTCTGCAATTCATTGTAGAGGTTCTAAAAAATCTAACAACTTAGTGATTGGGAGATTTACCTGCATATGGATAATAATACAAAGGTGACAACAGTTGCAGTGGGAGATGCCATTCTCAGTTTTAGTAGAGATTGGATTTTAATATTGAGAGATTGTCTTTATATACCTTTCATTATAAGAAACTTAGTTTTCATTTCTAGATTGGTAAAAAATGAATATTTGATTTATTTTAATAACTCTGTGGTTCTTAAGGATAATAAATGACTTATCTGTTCTGCTAAATTAGTGGATAGTCTTTATGTTATTACTTTAATCTCTCATACACTACAACTAACTAATTGAATTACACATTTAATTTACTATATAAGAGAAAAGTTCCATATTTGATGAACCAAATATTTTTTTGGCACTTATGCTTGGGTCATATTAATCTAAAAAGGATAAATAGACTGATAAAAGATGGATCTTTGAGTTCATTGGAAGTGGAGGGGCACTTCTAGTCTAAGAATCCTGCTTAGAGGGTAAAATGACCAAGATGCCTTTTTTGGCCAAAAGCTATAGAGCTGAAGAACTGTTGGAACTAATTCACTCTGATGTTTGTGGTCCTATGACTATCCAGGCTAGAGGTGGCTTTGAGTACTTCGTTAGTTTCATTAACGACCACTCAAGGTATGAATACATTTACCTGATGCACTGTAAGTCTGAATGTTTTGAGAAATTTAAAAAATTCAAGGCCGAGACAGAGAAGTGTCTGGGTAAAAGTATCAAATCACTATGATCCGACCGTGGTGGAAAGTACCTCTTTGAAGAGTTTAGAAACTACTTATCGTCGGACGAAATTATATCTTAGTTGACTGCATCGAACACTCCGCAATAGAATGGCATAATAGAAAGAAAGAATATGACTCTTATGGAGATGGTAAGATCGATGGTGAGTTATTCGGGATTACCTGATTTGTTTTAGGGACTTGCATTAGAGACAATGGCTTATATTCAGAACTTGGTACCTTCTAAGTCAGTACCTTTTACTCCCACAGAATTATGGATCGGGCGCAAGCCTAGTCTAAGATATCTTCAGATTTGGAGGTGTCCAACATATGTGCAGAAAGAGAACGCAGGTAAGTTAGAATTGAGGATAGAAGTCTGTTTCTTTATTGGGTATGCCAAAGGAACGAATGGTGGTTTATTTTATAATCTTAAGAATCAAAAGCTCATTGTTAGCACCAATGCCTGATTCTTAAAAGACAATTATATTATAGACCACATGCCAGAAATTAAAATCATTTTGAAAGAATTGAGAGGAAATACCAATAAAATAGAAGAGGAACCATAAGTCACTGATATCCCATTGCAACGTTATAGTGGGAGGATTATCGAGACAAGAGTAGATCCTGATCAGGGTGCTACAATTAACATGCCTAACAAGCATGTGGGTAATGTGCACAGGGTTTAGATTCTACACAGCATATTACTGCTAGTATACAGACATAAGTAGTGCCTTGTCGTAGTAGGAGAATTATTCATCAACCCGATTAGTATATATTTTTGGGAGAGTCTTTTGACAAGATATTGACAGAACTAGATACCAAACCTTGTAACTACAATGAAGCACTCCAAGACAAAGATGTAGATCTTTGACAAAAGACTATGAATTCTGAGATGAAATCTATGTATTCTAATCAGGTTTGAGAACTTATAGAGCCACCTGAAGAGATAAAATCTATCGGATGTAAGTGGATCTACAAGAAGAAGAGAGGAGCAGACGAAGAGGTTGAAACATTCAAAGTTAGTCTTGTTGTAAAAGGATTCATTCAAAAAGTAGGGATCGAATATGAGAAAATCTATTTACCAGTAGCCATGTTTAAGTCTATCCAGATTGTCTTATCTATTACGGCTTATTTCGATTATGAAATTTGACAAATAGATGTTAAGACAATCTTTCTTTATGGAAGTCTTGATGAGTGTATTTATATGGTACAACCAGATGGTTTCATAACAAAAGGCCATGAGCACATGTTGTGCAAACTTAAGAGATTCATTTACGGATTTAAGCAAGTATTGAGGTCTTGGAATATTCAGTTTGATCAAGCCATAAAGTCTTACGATTTTGATCAAAGTCAAGATAAATCTTGCTTGTATAAGAAGCGTGACGGAAGCTTGGTGGTCTTTTTAGTACTTTATGTAGATGCTACCTTGCTCATCAAAAACGATGTGAAAGTATTATATTCGGTAAAAATACAATTATCTGAGTAGTTTGATATAAAAGACTTAGGAGAAGCTAGTCACATCCTTGGGATCAAGTTTTTACGAGATCGAAAACAAATGATGTTGGGCTTGTCACAAGCAAAGTATATATCGATGATATCCTTATTCGTTTTAGCATGCAGGATTCCAAGATGATATCCTTATCCTTATTTATAAGACACCTGATGAGGTAGAGAAGATGAAGACGGTTCTTTATACTTCGGCAGTAAGATGCATAATGTATGCTAATGTATGATTAGCATATATCATTCTAACCAAAGACAGGAGCATTGAACTGCGATAAAGGATATAATCAAGTATCTTAAAAAGATTAAGAATTATATGTTGATTTACTAGGCAGATAGTCTAATACCTTTAGGATACACAGACTTGAATTTTTAGTTAGATAAAGATTTTCGTAAGTCTACCTCAGGATATGTGTTTACCTTGGGAGGTGGAGCTATAAGTTGGACGAGTATCAAGCAGTCCTGCATTGCTGATTCCACCATGAAGGCCGAGTACATGGCAATTTCTGAAGCAGCTAAGGAGACCATTTAGCTCAAGAACTTCCTGTTGGTTTTAGATGTGGTGCCTTCAGTTCAGTCGGCTATTACACTTTATTGTGACAATAGCAGAGCGGTTGTAAACTCGAAGAAGCTAAGAGTCCACAAGAAAAGAAAGCACATTAAGCGTAAGTATCACCTGATACGTGAAATTGTATAGATGGATGATGCTGTTGTGACCAAGATTGCATCAAGGGATAACTTTACAAATCATTTTACAAAGAGCCTATCGGGTAAAACTTTTGATAGTTATGTAGAGGGCAAGAGAGTCAGATGTATGGTAGCATGGTTTTGAGTATAAGTGGGAGATTGTCAAAGTTGTATATCAAAAATCATTAATTTTATTTGGTTTTAATAGTTAATTTTATTTTAGTAATTTTTTTTTCTATTTTTATAAGAATCTTAATAAACAATGAATGCAATATCATCTTTAATATTATGCGTGAATGTCTTTTATTCTGTACAATATTTAATCTGGTGTGTAGAGTACGACTTACACACAGAAGACCAGATTATAAGTTCTTGCAGAATATAAATTGTTATACACAATTTAGATGGAATTGAACAAACTATCGGTACGACTGTAGCAAAGAGTTTTAGTAGACTTGTCTTGGTTTCGGGGAACAGATAATAGCGCCGTCTATTGTTCTGACTCGCTGTGCTAGTACACTTTGTGTGTATTGAATATGACCACATTGGGGTAATTAATTTTATACTGACTATATAAATTAATTCGCACCCCATAATTATTATGAGTACTTATACTCTTAATTTTGAAATAATTATTATTTATGTATATTTAATATTCGTTGTTTTGATTCATTAGAGTGTGCTATCTTTTATGGGTCTATAATCCTAGTAAGTTGGATAGCGGTAGTAATTATATGATGAATATTAATTATTGAGGGAATTCATGTCTCGATTGTTTAGGATCGACGAAACCCCCTTAAAAAAGCTTATAAGTTTTGACTGGGTCAAACCCTATAAGTGAATTTAATTATTTGACAGTCAAATAAGTTAAACGGAAGGACTTAAGAAATTTTAAAGATGCTGATTAAATTAAATTATCTGTAATTAAATTTAATTGACGAGTATAAAAAATCTTAACATAGGGAGATGAGTTAAGTATCTAATAACAGAAGCTCAATGCAAATTTATCTTGAGATTATTCTTTAGAGTGCAGTTACAGTTCTTAGTGGTATGAATTATAATTTATTATTTTATAAAAATTACAGAAATCGCTGCAAGGTTTTGATAATTACAGAAATGTTGAGAGGCTTGCATATTTACAAAAATAACTGGATAGGTATCTGGGTCACACTAGAACTCTATGTCATAATTACACCATAGGTCCCTGTTGTAGCCCTATAAATATACAAGTAGGCTGAACCAAATTCATAAGTTGTATTTCAAAACTAAGGTTGTCCAGGTTTTGTCGGTACTAGTTCTTGAAGGATCGTAGTCCACACTATGTTTGGGAATCACATCGAAAATATAGTAGGAGGTCTGTTCGAAGCTTTAACTCAAAAAATCAAAGTTTGCAGTTGAAGAATCTACCCAGAAGTATTCATCTAAATTAACTATGGTGGAACGAATTTTTATTTTGATCGTTCGACATCAAATTTTTTTATTTGGAGCCTGTTTTGACGATTGCCGGTCCAGTTTTATTTTTTCAAAAAATTATTTACAAATCAATGATCTTGAGAGTTTGCCTCCAACATGCTACCATCAACATGCCGATTGCATAACTAGAGCAGCATGTGGATGATGGTGCATAAGGTTCAGTATCAACAAAATGTATCACAGCTAGTACATAGCCACAGATCGTGCCTCATCGTAGTAGGAAGGAAGTTCAACAACCAGATCGATATATGTTCTTGGGAATCTTATAACATGGTTCTGGATGAACTTGATACCGAGCTCCGTAACTACAATAAAGCACTGTAAAATAAAGATGTAGAAGTTTGGAAAATGGTTATGAATTCTAAAATGGAGTCTATGTGCTTTAATCGGGTCTAAGATCTTATAGAGTTGCCCAAAGGGATAAAACCCATCGGATGCAGGTAAGTCTATAAGAAAAAGAGATAAGTAGACGAAAAGGTGAAAAACTTTAAGATTAGGCTTGTTGTGAAATGGGTCACTCAAAAAAAAGGGATCGATTATAAGGAAACCTTTTCGCTAGTAGCCATGCTAAAGTCTATTTGGATTCTCTTATCCATTGTAGCTCATTTCGATTTTGAAATTTGACAAAAGGACGTCAAGACTGCATTTCTTAATAGGAATCTTGATGAGTGCATTTATATGAATCAACTAAACGATTTTATAGTAAAGGGCCAAGGGTACTTGTTGTGCTAGCTTAATAAGTCAATTTATAGACTTAAGAAGGCATCTAGATCTTGAAATACTCGGTTTGATCAGGCTATTAAATCTTATGATCTTGATCAAAGTCTTGATGAGTCTTGTGTTTACATGAAGCTTAATGAAAATGTGGTGGTGTTTCTAATACTTTATATAGATGATATCTTACTTATCAGAAACGATTTTGGGGTGTTATCTTCTATTAATGTATGATTATATGTCCAGTTCGATATGAAAGGCTTGGGAGAATCCAATCACATCTTTGAGATTAAGCTTTTGTGAGATCGCAGACAAAGGATGTTAGGCTTATCAAAAGTCAATTATATCGAAATGATTCTTGCTCATTTTAGAATAGAAGATTCTAAGTAAAGGTTCCTCCCTTTTCGGCATAGAATTACTCTATCCAAGGATTAGTGTCCTAAGACAATTATTGAGATAGAAAAAATGAAGGGAGTTTCTTTTCATTCCGCGGTAAGAAGCCTTATGCATGTTATACTTTGCACTAGACTTGATATCTATTTTGCCATAAGCATGGTTAGCAGATGTCAGTTTAACTCAGGGGTATATAGATTCAGATTTTCAATCAGATAAGAATTTTAGAAAGTCTACTTCAGGATGAGTTTACCTTGGGAGGTGGAGTCATAAGTTAGAGGAGTATCAAGTAGTTATGTGTTCTAGATTCCACCACGAAGGATGAATATGTGGCAGCCTCTGAGGTAACTAAGAAGGCCGTTTGACTCAAGAACTTCATGTCGAATTTAGATGTGGTACCTTCAGTACAATCGGTTATTACACTTTACTGCGATAATAGCAGCATAGTTACTAACTCGAAGGAATCTAGGACCCACAAGAGGGAAAATCATATCGAGCGTAAGTATTACCTGATATGAGACATCGTGTAGAGAGGTAATGTTGCAATGACCAAGATTGCATCGGTAAACAATCTGGCAGACCCTTTTACGAATAGCTAATCGGCTAAGATTTTTTATAGTTATGTAGAGGGAATGGGAGTTAGATGTATGGCAACATGCCTTTGAGTATAAGTGGGAGATTGATATGGATGTATACTAAATGTCATACTTTGTGTAATAATTTTTTATATTGATTTTATTTATTAATAAAATCTATTTTTCTATTTTTAATTAGAATAAGTATGATCACTATTTGCACTGTATTATTTATTTAATATTTTACATGTGTGTCTTTTATTCTACATAGTAGATCATCTGGTGTGTAGATGTGAGACCCGGACTCGTCTATTTATGAGACTTATGTTTATATATGACGTGTTTTGTATATGTATTTTTAAGATGTATGATTTACTCGTTTTAATACATGTTTAAGTTTATCTGCGCATGCGGGGTAGGTTCCCGGGATTGTAGGGAGTTGCCACGCGAATTTTGAACATTAAAAAAAAAGATATTTTGGAGGCTTATAAATATCTGGACTTAGATATTTTCTAAAAAAATATTTTCAAAACTTAACTTCTAAGTTTCTTTCAGTTTTTTCTCTGTCTTCTCTCTAACTTCTCGGGGGCCCGGGGCTTGGTTTTTGATAAACCAACTGCTGATCCGTAGTATCGGCATTGTGGTCTACGCAACCATCTAGTCAGAATTTTATTTTAGCGAAGCTTAATTTTGCACGTGGATCGAGACGTTGAGTTTTGAACTCACCGAGGTAGGATCTTAGACTGTATAACTGTTAGAGAGTATTACATGTAATCCTACGTGTTTCTACCGTTTAAAAATGCATGAAAAGCTATTTATGTTTCAAATCTAATTTTGGGTTAAAACTATTTTTCAGCGTCCGATCGGATGAAATCGAAAGAGGGATGTTCCTTTCAAAGTTTTATGATAGCCTTGAGCTCGGGTATGCTCTTAGGTATCAAAATGGGTCTTTTTGAAGCTTGGTTTGAGGATTGGCGGTCAAAACCGTAGCTTAAAAATATTTTTTGGGTGAGTTCAGTCGACTGATCCTTTGGGTTTAGTCGACTGGAACATCGTTTTGGGAGTTCAGTCGACTGTACTCATGAGGTCAGTCGACTGAAGTGTCTTCTGTTCGAAATGTTGGTTTTTCCAGTGTGTTTTTCAGTCGACTGGGGATGGGTCCAGTCGACTGAAATGC
>JAOTRH010085473.1:2015-16893 GCA_034768845.1 Heliamphora exappendiculata | reverse complement strand
AAAAACACACTAGATTCAAAAATTATTTTTGAAAAACATATGTGCGTAAAATTTTTCTTTTGAAAAACACACACATACAACTTAAAATCAATGAAAGATACACATAACTTCTATAAACAAAAATAAACCCCAAAAACACACAAAATACAGACCAAACACCCAAACAGCCCCTTGGTTAAAACCCCAAAACACAATGATGATGTTCTGATGTGACGTGACCTTTGGAAACCTGGCGGTCGCCAGGCCTAAACCCTTCTGACATGGCGGCCGCCGGGTAAAAACCCCCTTCAACTTGGCGGTCGCCATGTGACTTTTCACTAACCTAGCGGTCGCCATAACTAAAGGTGGCGACCGCCATATCCAAACGCGCATAAGGCCCTCAGGTCGCATGGATTTGGTTCATTCTCTTATATTACTCTCTTTCTATCCCTTGTTCTCTCTCGTTTCTCTCTCAAACTCTCCTAACCTTCCCTTAACCTCTTAGCTTTCGTGTTCTTTCTCCTTCACACGATGTTCACACTGCTATTCATGGTCCCGTTTCTCTTTATGGCGGGCCAAGGCCATGACGATGACTTAGGGGCGAGATGAGGCCCTTTTGTCACTGGGAGCTCCTCTATGGGGACTCTCGGGGGTACGTCCACTAGCTTTTCTGCGGGTGGGGTTACTTCCACGCAACCCACTACTGCGATGGATGCTCTTGTTCTCGAGGGGGAGCGTGCCTCCCACCGGGCTGTTGAGGAGGCATAGGCAACTGTCGAGGCACAAGCGGCTGCTAATGCTGATGCTGCTGCTAAGGCTGCAATGGTCGACTTCTTGGACCCTGATGCTGGGGAGGGCCATCCAGCGCCTTTTGATCCGCATACCTACGCTCTGGTTTCCCACCGCTTACATCCGGGTGGGATGCGACGATACAAGCCTCCTACTGACTTAGTTGTCGTCGATGTTCTTCTGCAGGAGCCCAACCATCACATTTCTCGTTAGTGCCCATCGATAAGTGCCCTATCCTTTCTATTTTTAATACCAAAGCATGATATATCAAACGTAAACGCATGCCTACAATCCCTCAAATGATATGATAATGTGTTTTGAATGATGGTGAATGATGATGATGATGGTGTGGTTGATGATTGGGATTTAAACTTAGCTTAGGTACCCTATGTAATGGAAATTAAAACAGTAGGGACACTAGGATTTGAACAATCAATGAAATGGACAATTATTTTAGTAAAAAGTACAAAATAAAAGACTTAAAAAAATTTTATTTTTAAAAAAACACAAAAAAATAAGGAGGAATTTTGTTTTTGTTTTTGTTTTTGGGGCATAAAAATTGAAGGGGTAATTTTTATCAAAAATCCTAAAATTAGAAACAATTTAGTCAAAAAAATTTAAAAATTTAGGGTAAATTTTTCAAAAATCACAAACTCTAGAAATCTATGAGGTATTTTCAAATTTTTAAAAATTCTTAAAAATTTTTGAAAAAATCCTAAAAAGATGGGGTAAAAAAATTTTGTTTAGAAGAATCCTAAACATTTTTAGAAAATCCTAGAAAATTAAGGAAGATTTTGCAAAATCCTAGAAAATTAAGAAAAAATTTGAAAAATCCTAGAAAAATATTTTTTAGAAAATTCTAGAAAATTGAGAAATTTTTTTAAAAAATCCTAGAAAAAAAAGGGCAAAACACAAATATTATAAGATTTTCTTTATGCTGATTTTTTATTAACACAAAAATGATAAAGATTCTGCCCAACACACTAGGGCTTGGGGTTCCTAGTCTTTTGCTAGAACGTGCAAAAACTGAAGAGTCGTCACTTACACACGAATCTAGGGTTATGGTGCCTAGTTTTCTAGGACTTGAAAGAACCGAAGAGTGTCCCTTACACACGAACCTAGGATTTGAAAGAATTGAAGGGTCGTCACTTACACACGAACCTAGGATTATGGTGCCTAGTTTTCTAGAGCTTGAAAGAACCAAAGGGTCGTCACTTACACACGAACCTATGGTTTGGATGCTTAATTTTTCAGGACTTAAAAGAACCAAAGGGTCGTCACTTACACACGAACTTAGGGTTAGGGTGCCTAGTTTTTTTTAGGGCTTGAAAAAATCAAAGGGTCGTCACTTACATACGAACCTAGGGCTAGGGTGCCTAGTTTTTTCTAGGGCTTGAAAGAACCGAAGGGTCTTCACTTATACATGAACTTAGGGTTTGAAATAATCGAATGGTCGTCACTTACACACGAGCCTAGGGTTTTGCTTTAAGATATTTTTCTACACTTTGTTTGCTTGATCTGTTCTTTATATATTCTCTGTTTGTCTTCTTCTTCTCAGGCTAGTCACTACGTTAGAGGCTTTGAAAATTCTGCCTCTGGAGAGGTGTTTGAGTGATATGATGCCCTCCCTTCTCCTAGCCGGGCTTACATTGACGCCTCCAATTTTGCTCGCTTCATACCCTTATTGGGTTGAATGAGCAATGATCCGGTATGATTGAAGCCTTGGCGGAGCGGTGGTAGGATACCACCAATACCTTCCACTTTACCACTTTTGAGGCTACCTTGACGCCTCTCAATTTTGCACTCATTACAGGCATCAGAGTCGTGGTGCCCCCTTCCCATTCGACCCCACCATTGCTCGTTCTACCGACGCGCTGATGTACTTCCTCAGAGCCATCCCTGCGCAGATGGACTGCGACCGGGTCTGATATACATGGTTTTTTGAGCGATTCAGACATTTCCACTGCATCGAGCCCTGCCACTTCGAGTGGGTCACTCAGGGATTCTTGATGTACATGTTTGGTACCTCCTTATTTTCGAACAAGGAGAATACTGTACATTTGCATTACCTTGGTGCCTTGGCTCGTCTTGACCAGGTTACTTCATTCGACTAGGGAGGAGCTACTCTCGCCACCCTTTACAGCTTCATGAGGACTCTTACTGAGTTCCCCCAAGAGCTCAGCATCGGGGGATACTGAAGGATCTGGGATGTATGATTTGGTTTCTGCCCATTTTTCTATTCATTTCTGTTCTTTATTACCCATCATCTGGTTGTTGACATCTTCTCCTTGCAGCTTTGGACTTATGAGTTCCTCGGGCTTCATCTCCCGGTGAACTCCTCGACAGATGCTCTGGTCATTCCCCGTGTAGCCTGGTGGTCCCGAAGGCTGAAGGGGAAGAAAGCTGGAGGGAAGGACATAGATGGCTTTCGGGTTTCACTAGACCGGTTGACCACTGACCAGGTATCATTTTACTGTGTCCTGTTCATGGCTGTTTACTTGTTCACTGCACTATACTATCTCTGTTCATACTGATCACTGCGCACTGATTATCATACCGTACTGTATTCATTGTTTACTATTTTTTGCACTGTACTTGTATTTTGAATTGTTGTAGGTCAATTGGGATGTCTGGAGGGGAGTAGAGGATCGGCCCAGCGCAGACCTGATGTGCTACTGTGGCATTGCTGTGAGGTATATTTTGCTGGAGGGTTCATTCGAACTGGAGAATTATCTCAGGGAGCGAGCGATTCGCTAGTCGCTTAGCCTTGATCATTTTCATATACCAGTGGTTCCTCCAGTACACATGCGCCGGATCGAGCTTCTAGGCCGGGTCGACTTGCTGTTGGAGACAGTGGGGACCCTAGTTTTGGAGCTACTGGTGCCAAAGGGGGATTATTTTTCCTCGGCTCGGGCCCATTTACTAGGCCCGTTATGTCCTGGCCCTGCTGCCCCTGGTGGCAAGAGGAGGGGACGAGCACCGGAGGATGTTGACGCCGGTGCTGCTGGAACTATTGTTGCCGGAGCTATTGCTGGTATGCTTCTGGCGGGATACGGGGCCCGGAGATTCCATGGAATGTCCAAACCGTAGCGTATGGCTTCCCCTTTTCTCTTCCAGTCCCTGTTCCGCCAGTGCTGGAGTTTAGGGTTGACATTGGCCAAGTTAGTTTCCTACCTTTCCTTTAGTCACTTGTTCGTCTTTATAAGTCTAGTTTTCCTGAACTGTCCTCTTTTGCAGGTCGATCAGGCTTGGTTAGACCGTACGATGCTGATGGTCACGTACTTGAGAGTACTGGTTGTGGCATTCGAATTTAGGAGTTTTGAAAGTGATTCAAAAATAAGGGAATTCAAAAATATTTGAGAAATCTTTTAACACCTTGAAAATCAAATTTTAAAAACTCCTTTTCGTTGAAAATGGAGTCGCCACTTAGTTTTTGAGAAAAATTAAGAAAAACAAAAATGGCTACTGATCTTGAAAACGTTAACCAGAGAAAGAGGGTTCGGGGGTTAAGGTACAAATCGAGAAAGGTGTCAGGCACCCAATTTGCCCAACCGTAAGTTGGCCTCTACTAATCATCATGGGTTCTTTAATAGAATTTCTCAAATACATGCAAATAATGAAAATAAAAATAAGAAAAGAACATTCAAAATTAAATACGAAAAATACATAATATATGTACGTAAAACGCCGAATAAAACAAGTATCAAAAGAAAAATCATATGTCCTATGTATGCAATTTCTAACTAAATGGAACATGGGGCACACCCACATTCGATATTATTAAAATAACCTAAACTATGATGATTGAAATAAAATAGTAAAAATATGCTAAAAGATGCTAAAAATGAACATAAATTTTTTTGATAATATTATCAAAATTTTAAACTAATTTAAACATGCTTTCAAATGGAATAAACAAAACATTCACTAAAACTAACATGCATGTTATCAAATTGTATAAAAAAAGTAACTAAAATAAAAAAGAAAATGACAAGTGAATACTTAAAGATTAAAAAAAAAAAGAAAGAAAAGGTTTACAAAAGAAAGCTAAAAATAAAAAGGTTAGAAAATGCTATTAAACTAATAAAAAAAAGCTAGCTATTCACATTCTAAAGGGGAAGAGAAAATAAAGGGAAAGGAAAACAAAAAAGAAGAAAATTACACTTAAAGAATGAGAATTAGATTAAAAGATTTTTTTATAATTTTTAGGTTTAATAAAAATGAAGAAAACCAAAAATAAGATGAGATAAGTGTTATGAAAAAAAAATAAAGTTATATAAAAAAAATGAAGTTTTAAAAGAAAAATAAGTACTAACATTCAAAGAAAAAAAATACTAATAAATAGAAGATTAAATTAATATTAAGAGAAAAAAAAATAGGATATTATAAGAAAATTTAAAGCTAGTAATGAAAAGAAAATGTTAGAAAAAGAAATTACACTATTATAAAAAATAAAATAAAATAAAAGTTATAAAAGAAATGTTAAGCTAAAAATAAAATAAAATGAAATATTAAACTGATGTTACAAGAAAAGAAAAGAAAATGAAATAGAAAGCTATTAAAAAAAATTAGACTAACTAAAAGAAAATAAAATAAAATAAATATTAGAATATTAAATTAATATAAAAAGAAAAAAAAGAGAAGAAATAAAATATTAAAATTAAATTGGTATAATATTAACAATAACAACTATTTTTATGTAAGTGCTTATATTATAACAATAACAACATTATTTAGTCGTATCGTCAAATTGTGTTAGTACTAATTAATGAATTAATAAACTTAATGCAAGCCAGCAAATAAATAAAACTAGTAATCTAAATAAGCTAAAACTTGAATTCAAACATAAATAAAACAGTTATAAGCAATGCAAAAACATAATAAACATGAAACAATCAAATTAATCCGATCACTCCAAAAAGGTAAAAAAATTGAGTTAAAAGGACCGGAGATCGAAGCAAAGTACCTGGATCGCTAAGGAATCCTCAAGTCAATGAATGTGCTTCAATGGTCCAATTCTCGGATGGTGATCCAAGCTAGGGTTTTAGAACTTCGGTATCGGGGGTTCGGCTCTCAGTATTTCAGTAGGGTTTCGGCGTCGAAGCTTGGATTGCTCGGCGACTCAGTAGAACTTCTCTCTCTAAATATTTCTCTAATTTTTTGTCCTGAAAGCGTACCAGGGGGTACAGTATTCATAGAATTCTTCAACCAATGAGATGTTGACACGTTCTGGGACACGTCAGGATTTTTGAAGTTGGCGGTCGCCAGGTCATGAGTTGGCGGTCACCATGTTGGAGTTGGCGGTCGCCACTTTTGGCTAGGGTTTTCACAAGGTTCTATTGGCGGTCGCCACAATAAACATGGCGCTCGCCTTACTTAGACTGTAAGTTTCAATAGTTCGACAAAATTTCTTTGGTTTGAAGATTTCGAGTTCAACTACTGAGCTTGGATCACTTCTCGAGGATCGAACTGAGACACCATTCCAATTGTTTTCGTCATCGAATTCACCTAAGATTGGGCAGGGTCAAATTTGGGTATCTACAGTTGCCCCTCTTTGATATAATTTGCATAGCAACACGTGATTCAAGTTATATCAAAAATCTAAAGACAGCATCCATTTGATCGAGTCGTCAATCTTAGGCCACAAACATACAAGCATGCATATGATGTTGGTTGTACTCGAATTTTCATCTAGCTGCCTACGTACCCCTTTGCTAGGGATCATACCAAAACGTAGTTCACGGGACAAAATACAAAAATGGAAGATAACAAATATGATATAAATGCTAACATGAACAGATGCTAACATGATGCACATGCTGGTGTAAACATGAATGTGTTTGAACAAGTCCTAGAGATCGCGTTAAGATCTAAAGGAAGCACAAATCTAGTCAAAGATTGAGTTAAGATCTAAGAACTCGGCTAGGGATTAGATAATTAAAAAGATCGAATTAAGATCCAAGAAATTATCTTAACCGGAAAAGGAATTGATAGGTCGAGTTAAGACCCAACAATTCAGAATGATAGCGAGGTAAAAATAGTTAAAAGCCAAATTATAGCATAAAACTATTCATACTGAAAAGAATAATTATGAATTAATAGGTCGAGTTAAGACCTAAAAATTCAGAACGAGGCACGGGACAAAAATAATTAAAAACCAAGTTACGTCTTAAAATTAAATTTATCGAAAAGAAATACCACGAATTAATAGGTCGAGTCAAGACCTAAAAATTCAGGACAAAACACGAGATAAAAATAATTAAAAGCTAAGTAACGGCTTAAAATCAAATTTATTGGGAGAAAACACGAATTAATAGGTCGAGTCAAGACCTAAAAACTCAGATGCCTAGTGCACCAGGGCTTAGAGTCCTTAGTATTCTATTTGGACTTGTAGGATATGCCTGGCACAACAAGGCTTAGGGGGTGCCTAGTCTTCCAGGGCTTGAGAAATCTAAGACACCTTCTGGATTAAGGTTTAAAGAAAACCTAAGACACCTTCTGAACTTAGGACCTAGGCGCCTTATGGAATAGGATTTGAAGAAAACCTAAGACATCTTCTGGACTTAGGACCTAGACACCTTTCGGACTAAGGTTTGGAGAAAACCTAAGACACCTTCTAGAGTTAGGACCTAGACGCCTTATGGACTAGGGTTTGGAGAAAACCTAAGACACCTTCTAGACTTAGGACCTGGACGCCTTATGGATTAGGATTTAAAGAAAACCTAAGACTCCTTCTGGACTTAGGACCTAGACGCCTTATGAACTAGGGTTTGGAGAAAACCTAAGACACCTTCTGGACTTAGGACCTAAATGCCTTATGGACTAAGGTTTGGAGAAAACCTAAAACACCTTCTGGACTTAGGACCCAGACACCTTATGGACTAGGATTTAGAGAGAACCTCAAGATCGTCACTCACACACGAGCCTAGGGTAAAAGGATTTGCCTGGCGCACCAGGGCTTAGGGTACCTAATCTTTAGGGCTTGGGGTTCCTAGTCTTTTACTAGGATGTGCAAGATTTGCCTAGCGTACTAGGGCTTAGGGTGCCTAGTTTGTCTAGGGCTTGAAAGATTTTCCTAGCGCACCAGGGCTTGGGGTGCCTAGTCTTCTAGGGCTTGAAAGATTTGCTTGGTGCGCCAGGGCTTGGATCAACGAACCATTTCTCGGGATGCCATACATCTTTTAGGATCCACGGACTCATGTTTTCTGCTTTGGTCTTGAAAAGTTATGCCCCACTATATAGGAGTTCACCGTCATTCTTAATTTTGTCCCACAATAGTTCGTATTAATACCTTCCATGTTCATCATGCATTCTTGTGGTCTGACTGGCCAAGAGGTTTCTTTTTTCATCCATAGGGATTCATTGGACATAGATTCTGTCTTATCGGTGCCCCTGGTGACTTCAACTTTTAGTTGTGGTACCGTTATTTTCTCTGCATCTGTTTGCTTGCCCGGTGCCTTCTAGTTTCTTGTGACCGTCGATTTAGCACTATTCTGGTGGACATTACTGAGCAAATAAGGGCATGGAAGGACTTTGTGCCCCTAATTTTGGCTAAGACCCTGATTGGTTTAATGCTATCCACCCAGGTGTAATCACGTCTTTTGCCGGTAGTCCTCTGCTTCTCCAAAGTGAAACTCAAATCTCTTTTTTTCTCTGCTCTTCTCTCATTTTATTGATTTCTCTCGATTTTTACCGCTCTTCTCTCCTTTTGTTGATTTCTCTTGAATTTTACTTTTTTTCTTTTTTCAAATCTGGCTGATAGAGAAGGTAAATCTTTTGTAAAAACTAACTTTAGATGGGCACAACGCTTCTGCCTTTGGTTCATCGTTCTTTTTACCCAATATGCACTACCGAGGCGTCTTAGAGAGAGTATCTTTCTTTATTGACTGGAAGAGACATCACTTCGCAGCGCTCTTGGTGGCGGATCCCTTTTATGACTTTGACCATTATGGACCATCTAGATGTCTTGCTAATTGGTCTACGGCTATCCACTTTCTATTATCCTCACCAGATCATGAGGCAGTTTGGTCGAGGTTAGATCATATTTCACAACATATGGGATTGTATTCATTCATCTTCCCTTCAGGCCCCATTTTTGGCGCAGTATCTGGAGGCTTGGCCATCCTGTTCATTAATGGAGATGCAAGAGTTGCCCCACACTGAGCTCTCAGAGGAGTACAAGCCGTGGTTGGTTCAAAATAAAAGAGAGCAGAAACCGAGAAGAAGGAGAAGAACAAGAAGCGAATAGGAGGAAAATCTGAGGAACTTGCTTTGCTTTTAGAATTTCATATCTTTCTTTTTTGTTTAGAGTTTAGGACTTGCGTGCCCGCTTTTTATTTTCAAAACCTTGTGATCGTAGCTGAAATAATGAAACTTTCACATTTGTCGGAAAAGGTTCCCAATTATTTAAAGTTTTATGATTCTTGCAATTAAATAATTTTATTATTAAAATTCAAAGATAAATTTGCATTGATCATTACTCGGATTCAAAGATGGCTAAAACAAAGAAGGTGGTCGGACTTCTTAAAAAAAGCTACCTACGAATCCCAAAAAGTAGAATCAGGCCGTAACGTAGTTCGAGCTCAGTTTACTGTCGGGTATTAACACTCTCCTTTTGTGATGCCTTAACTTTTGGCAAGGTCTCCTTTTTGAGTTTTCGGCCTTGCAAACTGCTCTAAGTTTTTCCTGGATTGCCTTTTTGGTTTTTAACCCAGCGAGCTTTTATCTTATTTTATTTTTCTCTCAAGGGTAGTATTTTTTTGAGTTGGTTCAAGTTGATTGGAATGGAGAACGTGTTACCATCCAGATCCATGATGATTACCGATCATAATAGTCTTGATCAGATATGGCCTAGCTCAATTTGTCTTGAACTTTTCTCTTAGATAAAAAATAGGAGCCTTGATTTCCTTAAGAACCAAATCATAATTTCTCAAGTCTCGGGCACGCTTTGGCTATCTTCTTTTGATACCCTTATACGTGGAACAGAATTTATAGTCTTCTTTCATCAAATAAGAGAAGCACTTTTATCAAATTCTTCTATCATTCTTCTACGGGTTGAGCCACATATTATACTTCTTGATCCTTTCAAAGAATTTTTTGCAGCACTATGATATGGCCGTCTTGATCTTTGGATTTAACAATCATGTCGCCCACATACACCTCGACATCTTTATCTATCATATCATACAACAGGGTAGTGGCAGCCCTTTGGTAGGTTGCCCCTTCATTCTTCAAATCAAATGGTGTCACGCGGTAACAGTAGGTGCCCCACAGTGTAATGAATGCCATCTTTTCTCTATCTTTAGGGTCCATTAAGATCTGATTATACCTAGAAAAGCCATCCGTAAATGATAAAAGAGGATGCCCCACAGTGCTATATACCAAGACATCAATGTCTGGTAATAAAAAGTCGTCCTTCGGACTAGTCTTGTTGAGATTCCAAAAATTCACATAGACTCTAATGCATTCATCCTTCTTCAAAACAAGCACAATATTGGCCACCTACTTCGAATACTTGGTTACCATAAGGAATCCAACGTTGATTTGCTTGGTGATTTCTTCTTTGATTTTTAGAGCCCATTCTGGCCGTATCCTTCTCAATTTTTATTTGACCGATTTGGCATTGGGATACAAAGGGATAAGGTATTAGATAATATCAGGATCAATTTCGAGTATATCGGATATATCCTCGTATGATCATGCAAAAATATTTTTAAATTTTTTTAATAAAATCATTAATTGTTCACGTTCAACTGAAAAGAAATAAGAACTAATTTTGACAATTTGTGGGTTAATTTCACTACCCATATTTATTGACAATATTTCTTCAATTATTAGTTGAGCACACATTTCTTCTTCTCTTTTTTATTAAAGCTTTGAATTCTTTGGCAACATCCCCTTCGAAGTCAAAATCATCAGAAAGCGTACAAAATAAATCAAGCAACACAGAATAATCAGAACCTTTGTTTATTTCATTGATATCAAAGAGAATATGAATTATAAAATTAAAAGCAAAAGAAGAGGGTGCACAGATAGACGTGCCCTCGAACTCGACATTCAACTGATCAGAACAAAACAGAAACATACAAAACTTTGACTTGACTCAATACTTGAATCGTGCAAAATACAAGAATTTAAAAACCAGCTGTGACATTCGGTGCAGATGGAAGTGGAATGACCTTATTATCAATGAGATCCTGAATGTCATGGCGAAGTTTCAGACAGTTGTCGGTTGGGTGTCTATGGCTCTGATGGTATGAGCAATATTGGGTGGGACCGTAGCATAGCGGTAAAGGGTTAGGATGCGGCATTGGATCAAGAAGCTTTATAAGCCCTTTCTCGACAAGTCGATTCAGGACCGTGGTCAGAGAGATATTAAGGGGAGTGAAAACTCTCCTTGGCTTTTTCAGCTGCGACGACTGGTTATTTTTGGGAGGAGGTGATGAAGGTGAAGAATTCGGTTGATCTAATTAGGAGTTTAACAAATTCACCTCGTTAGAACGAGATGCAGGGTTAGTGGAGGGGTAAGGTTTTCTCGACTTTTGGTTCAGTTCGACCTCCTCGATATCAACAGACTGGATTGCAACTTCTATCTGAACCCCAGCATCAAACAACTGCTCAAATGTGGAGAGCGGCTGTGTGATCAGATAACGTTTCAAGGGGGGTTGCAGATTCTTGACTAAAATTCTCACCTGTACCTTTTTGTTTGTCGATTTGTCATTTTAGCTGTCTTTGCTCTCCACCTGATCAAAAAGTCCACAAATGACTCTCTGCTTTCTTGACGAGTGGTTTCTAACTCCCAAGTGGTAACATCTAGCTGGATATTATAGCTATATTGACTTATAAATGTTGTAGCTATGTCCTCTCAAGTTATGGTCTTTGCTACATCGAGGGAGAGGAACCATTTTTGGGCTGCCTCATAAAGAGATCAGTAAAAGAGCTAAGCCTTCAACTGGTCATCAATTTCCATTGATGACAGGGTACCAACATATATGCAGAGATGAATTCAGGGATCTCAGGTTCCGTCGAACTTTTTCATATCCGGCATTTTAAACTTTTCCGGTAGCTTAGCGTCTGGGAACAAACATAGTCCTACCACATCTAGCATATACTCTTCGATTCCTTTGCCCTTTATAAGAACATTCTCCATCCAGTCAATCTTTTCAACCAATGCAAATTCTCTGGTCTAAGCAGTGTTTTCTTCCTCAACTATCACCTGACGAGGGACCCGTGGTGGTTGCAAAACAACTTGCGGTCCATCGGAGACCTAATTTTCATCCCAAAAGTTCTCGGCATTCTCATTTGTGTCCTTCGGTTGTCCATTTACAATAGGTATACGGGCCTGAATTGCCCGGATCTGCACCTGACATTGTACTTGAGCCTGGGTCTGCTGTTCTACGGCCCTCTATATTTCGGTAATCGCTCTCATTAGAGCTGTTAAGTTCACCTCATTCTCTGTCATTTCAGCTGACTATTCGGATACCCTACGGAGTCTACCTACCACTGATATTTTCTGGACAAGTATTTCGACGATAAATAGCACAAATCCCAGATACCCAAAAGAGTAAATCATAAGCAAATGACCACGGAAGCTATAACAATTCCCCTACTGGGCTCATATTAGCAGCATAACAACAGAATGACTCAAGAACCAACATGATGGCTAAAAAGGGGATCAACTAAATTCTAAGGGAAAGGTTTATCTAAAATAGACAGCACTCTAGAAAGAAAACAAAGCTATACTGAAAGGACTGGTTCGACCCAAAAATTTTAAGAAAAAATAGGCAACATTACAGTAAAGAACTAACTCTCACGGGTATAACAAGGGTTCAAAAAAATGAGCCTATGTCAAGGGTTCGGAAGAAACGAGCCTATGTCAAGGGAGAGGAAACCAACAACCCGAGAAGAACCCAGAAGGGAGAGAAACTACCCTAGAGGCTTTAAAACGAAATACGGGCGGGAAGCTGAGAAGAAAACTACGGCGTAAGAACCAAACATGGTGAAAGACAAAGTCTGGGTAAAAAAACTCAAAGAAAAAGCTAACCTAATCAAATGATAACAAAAAAACCCAGGTCAAACCCAATAAAGAAACTAGCTTAAGCCCAAACGAAACAATCCTAATAATACGCAAACAAAACATACAATAAAAAAAACACATAATCCTACCAGGGTTAGTAGAACCTAATGGGGGGTTCTAAGTTCACTATATGCAAAAGGCCAGTTTTGGTCAATTGAACAAAGTACCTTCTAAATAGAGCCGGGTATATACCTCCCATGCAGGACATGGTTAAACAGTACGTCCGAACTCTTTTAGTGCACTTATGATAGTGTATAGTCAATAAGGGTTGCCCACCTTCCCAACAATCCCCGAAACGGATGTACGTTCAGGGCATCAGGTCGACCAAGTAAAGAGTTTTGAAGAACAATGCATATGCATGCAAAAATGCAAATGAGAAATTTTTATTAAGAACTAAAGATGTTTTCAAGTCTAGCCCTCCTATTTAGTTTCAGAAACCAGTAGCCAGAAAATACGGTAACGTTGGGATTTAGGGGTTTTGAAAGTGTTTCAAAAATAAGGGAATTCAAAGATGTTTGAGAAATTTTTTAACACCTTGAAAACCAAATTTTGAAAATTTCTTTTTGTTAAAAATGGAGTCACAACTTAGTTTCTGAAAAATACTAAGAAAAACAAAAATGGTTACTGATCTTGAAAACGTTAACTAGAGAAAGAGGGTTCATGGGCTAAGGTATGAATTGAGGAAAGTATTAGGCAACCCGTTTGCGTTTTCAAGATCAGTAGCCATTTTTCAAAATGCATGCAAGTAAATAAAATGGAGATAAGGAGAGAAAATTCAAAATCAAATACGAAAAATACATAGTATATGTTGGTAGAACGCCGAATAAAACAAGTATCAAAAGAAAATTTTAAATCCTATAGTATGCAATTTCTAAGTAAATGGTACATGGAGCACACCCGCATGTGATATTATTAAAATAACCTAAACTATCATGATTCAAATAAAAGGACAAAAATATGCTAAAAGATGCTAAAAATGAACATGAACTTTTCTAATAATATTATCAAATTCTTAAACTAATTTAAACATGCTTTCAAATGGAATAAACAAAACATTCATTAAAACTCTCTTGCATGTTATCAAATTGTATAAAAAAAGTAACTAAAATAAAAAAAATGACAAGAGAATACCTAAAGATTAAAAAAAAAAAAAAGAAAACGTTTACAAAAGAAAGCTAAAAATAAAAAGGTTAGAAAATGCTATTAAACTAATAAAAAAAACTAACTATTCACATTCTAAAGGAGATAAAAGAAAATAAAGGAAAAGAAAAACAAAAGAGAAGAAAATTACACTTAAAGAATGAGAATTAGATAAAAAGACTTTTTATGGTTTTTAAGTTTAATAAAAATGAAGAAAAAGAAAAATAAGATGAGATAAGTGTTATGAAAAGAAAATAAAGTTATATAAAAAAATAGAGCTTTAAAAGAAGAATAAGTACTAACATTAAAAGAAAAAAATATACTAATGAATAGAAGATTAAATTAATATTAAGAGCAAAAAAAAAGAAAATAGGATATTATAAGAAAATTTAAAGCTAGTAATGAAAAAAAATGGTAGAAAAATAAATTACACTATTATAAAAAAAAGAAAAGAAAATGAAAACTAGAAAACAAATGTTAAACTAAAATTAAAATAAAATGGAGTATTAAACTAATGTTACAAGAAAAGAAAATAAAATAAAATAGAATGCTATTAAAAGAAAAATTAGACTAACTAAAAGAAAAGAGAATAAAATAAATGTTAGAACATTAAATTAACATAAAAAGAAAAGAAAATAGAAGAAATAAAATACTAGAATTAAATTGGTGTAATATTAATAATTACAACCATTTTTATGTAAATGTTTATATTATAACAATAATGATATTATTTAGTCGTATCGTCAAATTGTGTTAGCACTAATTAATAAATTAATAAACTTAATGCAAATAAGAAAATAAATAAAACAAGTAAGCTAAATAAGCTAAAACTTGAATCCAAATATAAATAAAACAGTTATAAGCAATGCAAAAATATAATAAAAATAAAACAAT
>JAOTRH010085462.1:0-16895 GCA_034768845.1 Heliamphora exappendiculata | reverse complement strand
AAGATTTAAAAGAGTAATATTAATAAAAATTATAAATAATATAATATATAAAAAATAATAGTTGATGAATTAATATAACTAAATATATAAAATATAAGAAATAAAAAAATTTAGAGATAAATACAATATTTTAATATTTTAAACTTATTATATTTATAAAATATATATTTTATACTTATATTAATAATTATGAAATATTTATTTTATCTAATTGGGGGCGGAGCAGGAAAAACGGAGCGGGGGAGAGTAAATACCGTTCCTACCTCGTTTGTTATTGGGGCAAAAAAAACCCTACAAAATAGGGTAGGGCGGGGCAGGGGAGAGGTGGGGCAAAGCGGGAGAAATTGCCATTCCTAACAAAAAATAATCAAACCAACCGAGCTGTTGTGTACTGAAGTCCCAAAATAATCATAAACAAACACAAAGAGAGACAGATTGTACGTGGTTCGATAATTTGTCTTCATTTACGGATGACAAAATTTAATATATAGAAAAAAAATTATAAATTACTCGACTCTCTCACAAATTCTCTCTTTCAAAACTTACACACAAATAATCTGATGCTACATTCATTTTTATAGGAGAAAAAAGAAACTTAATCTAATCATATTTGTGCTAGTCAAATTCAAAACTAATTAAATAACTGCAAATTCATATTCTTTAGAACTTTTCAAGTTTAGTAACCATAATAGACTAGAAGTCTATACCAACTCAAATTGAATTTGAGCCAAAATTCCTAACAATCTTTACCTTGGCGAGAATCCATATTACAAACGAATCAACACACCAAAGCTGCCACCAAATCCACTAAAAGTGCTTAAATTCTTGAATCAAACAAATTAACAAATAAAATCTACATCTAAATGCTGTTTGTTTCGCCAAATTCACATAGGGTGACCAAAATTTCAAATAAGATATATTAGCAGATTAATGCTGTCATCAGATGCGTCTTAAAACACCAAATTACACCAAAGGGTACCAAATTTCAAAAATTAAACAAAATACTAACAGATGCATAGATCATGTTCAAACCAAATGTCAACTGAATTGAGCGACTACTCAAATTATCAAATTTTGTCAAGTTTAAGCCGTATTAAAACTTGACCCAAATGGCACATCTTGTCATCCAAACTGTCAGCATATCCTCCACTAACAAATACAACTGGATAACTGACACAAAATTCATCTATTGACAAATTTTATTTGAGAACAAATGCTACCTAAAAATCAAGCTCTTCGTGATCAATAAAATAGATTCCTTCAAACGAACAAAACAGACTGCTTCCGTTACGAAGCCCTCAAACCTTTGATTTTTTCAGAGGGTCCAAATAGACTATCATTCGAATACAAATCATAAATACAAATAATCCACCCGAACCCAACAAATAAAATTCTCAGTAAAATCAACTATAAAAATTTTCAAGTTCTACCATAACCAATATTTAACGCTTGAATAAAACTAAAATAATTACTTTTATGCTCAAATAATGTAAAATAAAATTTTAGAAGATGAACTGATTAAATATGTTATCACGGTTGAATTCGAAACGACCAAAAAACAATGGAAACAAATCTAAACCAGCTAAAATAGTGCCAAGAAATATGCTTTAATCAAAGCTCTGATACCACTTGTTGTACACGAAAATTTCAGAATAATCATAAACAAACAAAAAGAGAGAGATTTTACGTGGTTCGGCAATTTGCTTTCATCCACGAGTGGCAGAATTCAATATATGAATAAAAGATTACAAATCACTCGACTCTCTCACAGATTTTCTCTCTCAAAACTTGCACACAAATAATCTGAAGTTACATTCATATTTATAGGAGAGAAAAGAGACATAATCTAATCATACTTGTGTTAGTCAAGTTCAAAACTAATTAAACAACTGTAAATCTATATTCTTTAGAACTGTTCAAATTTAGTAACCATAATATGCTAGAAGTCTATACCAACTCAAATTGGATTTGAGCCAAACTTTCAACACAAACGAAGAGAGGGAAGGACTCTTTCCCCGTCATTCGACTGTCTTTTTGATAATATTGCCTTTTTCGTTAAGTTCAGCAACAACAAATGGGAGATTTATGTATATTGTCTGAAAAGGTGAGAAAGTGCATTGTCATTTCAGAAATCTCGGGGAGGTCCTTGAAATTTTTCTAAACTTCAGGGAAAGTGAGTGTAATTTACCCTTAATAGTAATATAAAACTTATAGTATACTTGTTTGTATATAACCAAACAATAATAATACTTTAGGCCTACGTTTTTTTTTTGGTTTGATGATTTACAGTCGAATTATCTTGTTCAACTTTTTAGAATAATTATTCAGTAGTCCTAGAATATCATGTGGTATTTTCTCTGTAGTTCTCTCATTTAATGATGTAGCAAAAATAATCCAAGTGAAACAATATGGTTGTTGAAAATTTGGGTTTTTGAATATTTGTTGAACATGATTTTAGCAATATTTGAAGCTAAATATATTTAGATTTGATTAATTATTTTTGATAATTTCAAGTTTTAATATGTTTATCTCCATGAGTAGTGTAATCATAAATTTTGAGCTATTCAAAATCGTTAATGAGTGAATGAAAAATTGACTCAAAAAGTATATCATTGAAAAAGATAAAAGTTGGTAACTTGAACTCTATCTCACATTGGTTGGGAAGAAGAGTAGTGAGCGACTTATATAAGCCAACATTGGCCTAAGGGGTGTGTCCCATGGGAGTACCCAATTTTGTAGAAGGCGAGGAGATATCCAAAGGTGGGTTTGACTCAAACCACACACGTGCGTCGTTGCTGCCCGCCCGTTCGATAGTTGGTCATGCCAAGCCGGGTCCTGGGTTTCGGATCGGGTGAACTCTTATCTTTTTTTAAAAATTTTAATTATTTAAAATTTGAATTTTAGTTACCCTTATTGACCGTTGGAAGTCAGAACGAACCGTAAGAGTTTGAAACGAGTTCGTGACTATTAGGCATTTCAACCGCCAAGTCGAACCAGTTTGGTGACTATTTAGGTCAATCCAAATAGTCACCTATGAAGCCCATTTAAAGGCCGTTTCTCTGCCCATTTCATGCATCAAATTCTAAAATTCTTCCCACCTATTGTACTTCTGCTGCTTTTACTGAATTCTCAATCTTCTACAAGAGAGAGTTTTAAATATAGTTTTGATTTGCTGAATTCTTAGATGGTTGTGCTATTTCAAATAATTGCCAATCGTTGTATCCTCTGATGCATACGCCGTTCAACTTAAAGTATTGGAGCGAGGGCGTTTTTGTCTTAAGAAAATTGTGTCAAATACAAGTCTTAATTAATTTTTCTTGCTATAACATGGTTTGTTCATATTTTTGTATTTCTATTTTTATTATTTTCTGCAATTTTATTTTTTTAATATATTTTTGTGTGTGTTGCTGTTCTGCTTTTTGGTTTCTAATTTTTCGTATACACATATTGTTTTGTAATTAGATTTCTAACAATCTTAATACAAAATTTTTCTAAAAACTTACAATTTTACAGATTAAATTCTGTATTTATTTTTGGATTTATAATTTATGTTTTTTCTTAGGAATAAATTTTTTTTTTTGAGTTTTGTACAAATTATTGCAATTTTAAAGAAAAAATAAAATTGTTTTCGTATTTATTTTTTTTCGTGGTGTTGTTGTAACAGTATACAAAAAAAATAAATTCTATTTTGGAATTGTTTTTGTGTGCAACAGAATTTGTATTGTGGATTCTGCATCTGTTGATGCTACTACTACTGTTACCCCTACCATGTTTCTGTAACATCGTTTGTAATACCGGTTGTTCCCGCGGCAGCCCCAATGAATTACGACGAAAAGTTTGAAAAAATTAGTAGAATTGATTTTAAAAGATGGCAACAGAAAATATTGTTCTATTTTACTACTTTGAATCTGGCTAGATTTTTACGTGATAATGTTTCGGCATTAACAGAAGGTGAAACTGATCGACAAGATTTTGCTATAGTAGAAGCATGAAAATATGCTAACTTCATGTGTCGAAACTATATCCTCTACGAATTTAACAACACACTATATACTGTGCATAGTTCAATCATGACGATAAAAAGAACTATGAGAATCATTGGATAAAAAAATATAGGATGGAGGATGCCGCTGCAAAGAAATTCGTTGTCGGAAAATTTCTAGATTAAAATAGTGGATTCTAAGCCTATCGTCGAATAAGTTAAAGATCTCCAACTTATCTTGTATAATATTCATACAGAAGGTATGCATCTGAGTGAATTTTTTTAGGTTACTGCTATTATTGAGAAATTACTGCAAAATTAGAAAGATTTCAAGAATTATTTGAAGCGCAAACGGGATGAGATGAAACTAGAGGAATTGATTGTCAAACTAAGGATAGAGAAAGACAATTGCAATTATGAGAAGAAGACCGGAATAGAGTTCAATACTAATGTTGTGGAACAGGTGCCTAAAGTCAACAACAAGAAAAGAAAGCATGTTAGTGATAAAAGCGGGAACTCCAAGAAACTCAAATTCAAAGACAAGTGTTATATCTATGACAAGTTCGGGGCATCGAGTAAAGCACCGTCACAACAAGCGCAAGAACTCTCACAAGAAGAATGCTCAAGCCAACATATTTGAAGTGGACAACCTTTTTACTCGGATGAATGACATTAGTCTTTCCGCCGTTGTGTCTAAAAAAAACCTAGTTATGAATTTCAGAGAATGGTGGGTGGACATTGGAGCTTCTCGCCAATTTCTTCAGACATGCATATGTTTTCAACTTATCAAGTGATAAATAGAAAATAATTGTACACGGGTAACTCTTCTACTTCTAAGGTTGAAAGATAAGGAAAGGTGATATTGAAGATGATTTTGAGGAAGGAACTTACTCTCAACAACATGCTGCATGTGTCAAACTTTCACAAGAATCTAGTTTCTAGGTTTTTTTATATTAGATTTGCTTTTACATATATAAATCCACAATTTTCTAATAGCATCATTAATAAAAGTAATAAAATACTGTGAGCCACCAAGAGAATGTACCTGAGATGGTCCCCATACATCGGTATGAACTAACTCAAACTGTTCTAATTTTGGAGTCTTCGCTTTCTATGTAAAACTAACTTTCCTCTGTTTTCTAAAGACAATTTTCACAAAATTCCAAATCAAATTTTCATAAAAATCCAAATCAATCGACTCAATCCTCAGTAGCTTCCCCTTTTGAACCATTACTTTCATACATTTCTCACTCATATAACCAAGTCGCTTATGCCACGTATCGGCATCAACCGCAGATACTACCACTGATATCCTATTATAAGAACTTGAGTACACATATAAAGTACTTTCTTTTTTATCTTAGGTCAAAATTAATAACCCTTTGTACATCTTTCAGGAATCTCCTGCAAACAACGACGTCACATTCCCAGATTCGGTCAACAGACTCACTGAGATTAAATTCTCTATTAGATTAGGTATGTGTGTCTAATATCCTTTAGTATCAATACTATACTGTTGGCTTAAGTGATTTGTACTTTACCATTTTCAACAATATTGCAAGCTTCATCGTCGTCCAAATATACATTTATGAAATTCTCCTTCACATAACTATGAAGTATATCCATTTAAGGAGCAGTATGGAATGAAACTCCTGAATCAATAATTTAAGATTTTGTTATGTAATCTTGAGCACAAATCAAAATATTGACATTTTTATTAAGTAACGTTTACCGTAGCCTTATCCCTTGATTTGCATTGTACTGCTATTTTTCAGAGCTTTGTAATCTTTCTTGAAGTAATCCTTTCGACTATAGTTCCAATAGCCACTAGATTTCTGCTCGCCACCCTGCGATTATGATCTTTCCCGTAACTTGGATCTGTAGTTCCCTTGCTCATTTTGATTTCTTCTATCACTCTTTCTCACTCTTCCTTCGATATTTAAACCCAACCCTGATGTCGACCCCCCACCCATTATATTTTTGCGTGACTCTTCTTCCAAAATAAACCATTAACATCCTTCAGCTTCAATTTTTCTGATGTCAAAGAGTTACTAAGCACCACAACCAAGCCACAACTTTCTTACAAAGTGGACAAGAGAAGTAGAGCTCTAATTTCATCAGCAAAATCAATACCCATCGATTCTACTTGATTTGTAATAGTATTAAAATCATTGAGATGCTCGACAACGATAGTAGCATCCACCATCTTCAAGTTGAATATATTCTTCATCAAATATACCTTCTTTGATGCAGAGGACTTTTTGTATATTTTTTTTCAACTCCTTTAATAACAAATCTTTTGTCGTCTTCTCCTCTTTGACGTATGACATTACTGACGCTGTGAGGCTTAATCGCACAGTTACTAGGATTTTACTATCCAGTTCTTCGCATTCATCATGCGGCATCTTTTCTATCTTCTCCTCGAACAAAGGAACATATAAATCCTTATGATACAGAACATCTTCGACTACATCCTCTAGAAGACGAAGTTCGAGCCATTGAGCTTTTCAATCTTAATTTTTATTTTTTTGCTATGTTTTGTTTTTCAAAATTCAAAACCTAAAGCTTTCATACTAGTTGTTGGAGATTAATCACAATAATCTCACTCACAAGTCTCCTGAATCACCCAGTTACAAAGAATAGAAACGAACAAAAAAACAAGCAAGAACACAGCACACAAAGTTTTACATAGTTCGACAAGTTGTGTCTATGTCCACGAATTTTATACTTTTTATTATTATTTTGGGATAATACAAGAAAAATATTTGGGGTTAAAGCTGTAAGAGAAAACAATACTAAATACATCAATAGTTGCAACCTTAACATTTTTTTATAAACTTGTCCTTTAATAAATTGATTTATCAGTCTTTTTGACCGATTGATGGGTCATTGATCCAAATTAATTATTCATCAATTAATTTGGGACTGTTCGTAGTACTTTTACAGACTGATTAATCGATCACAGACTGATTGATTCATCTGTGGTCTTAATGAATTTTCTTTATTTTTTCAACAATGATTTGGCGATATTTTTTTAATAGCCAAGATTGATTTCACATAAAGCTCTAGTCAATTATACGATAAAAAATGATGTCTTACAAAATTTGTTTTTGAAAATAATATAAAATAATGTGACAATACACTTTGATAATGATTCTTTTTTATACTATAATAATAATAATAATAGATAATTTATTACTCGAGTTTTTTCACGGTTGTTTGGTTGAATTTCTCGCAAATAGCTTATTTTGTAGTTTTTGTAATTCTTTATATATTTTTTAAAATTCTTTATTTTATATGTTTCTCTTGCTACGAGTAATTAATAATGTTTAATTAAAAAATAAAAAAAATAAAAAAAAAAAGCTATTTTGAGGAAATTTTTTGAAACACTCTTAGTTCGTTCGGATTGAGAAAAGAAAGAATGAAAAAAAAATAGTTACAAAGACATGAGAAAGAAGGAAAAGGAAACATGCAAGAAGTTGGCTTATAAGCAAATAAGCAAATAAGCTAAAGTTAAATAAGCAAATAAGTAAATAAACTGACTTATAAACAAATAAGTAAATAAGTTTGTTTGAATAGCTGACTTATAAGCAAATAAACAAATAAGTCACAAACCACCCAAACAGCCTTGGTTAAATGGGATTTGACTAATTTGCTAATAAATAAATAAGTCAACAAACAAATAAGTAAGGTTCACTCAAATGGGGCCAAATATCATAAAAAATATATATATACATAAATATATACATAAAATTTACAAAAATAGGTGAAGGTGTATATTATATAACAAAATATATTTTATGATTAACTCTTTACTTTTTCTTTATTTTCTTTCAATTTTGAAGCAGAAGAGAAGTGCTTAGGGGATATTTGTTATAGGGAAAATTATGAATTTATAAATTACAAATAAAAATATGTGACTATGATTTTTTGTAAAAATTACAAATATTTATTAAAAATATAAATTTTTAGCTTAAAATAATAGAAAATTATACAACTTTATCCTTTTAAATTCTTCACCTTCCTTCTTAATTCCTCAATCAAAATAAAAGCTTAATGGTGATGTTTCTCAGAACTTTTTCCAAATAATTATTTTTTATTTTTAATATTTCTAAATATATTTTTAATCTAAAATTTTATATTTTTTAAATTCGTCTTGTCACAAAGAATTGAAAAAATAAAAATTTGAACTAAAAATTTAAAAAGTTTTGAAAAAACAAAAAATAGCTATTTTTAATCAAAATATGATTTTTTTATATTTAATAAAAAAATTCAACTTTGATTAAAGAAATTTCACTTTTTAAATTACTCGTGAGGATAAAAATCGAAAATTAAAAAAATCATATTAAAATTTTTAAAAATTAAAACAAAAAAACAAAAAATAGCTTTTGATAAACATATGAAAATAATAATAATCACCAGATAATAACGAAGTCTTTGTTGAAAATGGAAACCAGTGGGATAAATGTTCACTTTTCATTTGAAATTGCAATTATAAGGATAAATGTTCGTTTTTCTTTTTATTTTTAATAATTGAGTATTCGGACTAGTTTGCGCGCATCTCGACTAATATCATAATTTTAAAATTAACAGTCAGGTAAGTCTCCAATAACCCTGTGAAGATTTGAAGTAGTGACTTTTGCAGGCCGGTCTAGATAGATTATGGGCGCTATACGTATATTTAAAATAGAACCTTCTAAATTTTTATACTTATAATTTTTTTAAAACAAAAAAATTACAACAATTTGAAAGAGTACAAATTGTCTTGTAAATTCACATTTCATCAAAATCTAATTTACAATCAAAATAGCACCAAACTAAACTAAAAGTTATAATATCAAAATAAAATAAAATAATTAAACCAATAGTAGCAAATAATTACTTAAACACTCAAATATTCAACAAAATTTGCATTCTCTATTTGTTTCTTATCACTAAAAAACTTATCGAGATTCTACTTGAGATTGAATTAATTCTTTCACTCTTTTACTTTTTTTTTATATATATCCAAACAAATATTTTTTAGGTGGTATTTTTATAAAATTTTACAAATTAAAAATTTTTTTGAGAGAATTTAATTTGACATGAAAATTTTAAAAATATCCACAAGTAAGACTCAAATTACATAGTAAACGTGCAAATAAGAAAAACACTAAACGTTGTAGATACAAATACATAGATTAAATACATAATACATTATGTATATAAAAATAAATATGTATTAGAGATTTAGGGGCCCTTTAGTTACAATAGATTTTTTACTTAATAATTTTATACAAAATCTAATAAAAGTTAATAGAAATTTGAGGGTCATATTTTTTTACTCAAAAATTAGGGGCTCACATGGCCGGTCCTAGATCTTGAGGAGCAAATCCAAAACTTGACTAGTTGAGATACCATAAGGGAATTTGTTACCTACTTTGTGTTAAAAATACTATAAATCAAAGTCCCATTTTATATTACTATTTCTCAATATACTCCTAACAACACCCAAACATCTAAATCCTAAGCCTTGCCATCGACCTCTTGCTTCTTTTTTTCCAGCGCCAGCCCTGCCATCGGTCTCCTCATTCTCCAGCGCCGACATCCTCCATCTCTGGTGTAATTTCTCCGACGACGGTCTCATGCTTCTTCTCCGGCAATCTCTTTTTTCTTCTCTGGCGTTTAACTGAGAAATTATCTTGTATTGGAAAATTTCTTAGTTAAATTTATTGCACTGAGAAATTTCTCAATTAAATTTCTGAGAATTGAAAAAGAATAAGAAGAGAAAATGATACGAAAAAATTTATCAATTTGAAACAAAATTATGTACTCAGAAATTTTTCAGTTAAGCCAATATACTAAGCCGGGGGAGGCAGAGGCCAGCGTTGCACAGGGAGAGGAGAAGTCAATGGCAAACAAGGTTGACGACGAAGGGAGATTGGCGGCAAGTGGTGGCTTATGGCCAGATCAGTGCTCGTATCTATACTCTTGAGCCGATTTGTTGAGGTGCTTGATGAAGATCGATGGTCGACGGTGAAACTCTCGTTAGCCTTCGACGATCTCAAGAGTGATGCGAGCAAGGCCTTCGACCCCGACGACGAAAACTCTGGTTGGCGATGAAACTCTAGTTGGTGGTTACATGGAAGGAGAAGGAGAAGAATAAGGAAAAAAAGTTTGGATTGAGGATCGGTGACAACGAGAAGGAGGAGGAAGAGAAAGGGCAATGGCTAGGGTTTAGAGAATAGAAGGGGAAGGTAGTGGGGGTGCAGCTAGGGTTTGAAGAAAAGATAGGGTTTTCATTTCTCTCTCTCTCTCTCTATCTCTTTGCGAGTGAACAAGCTAGTGGGGTATATTTGTTCTATTTTAAAATAGCATTTAAAAATAGGATTGGAGCTTAAAAAAATTAGTAGTGGGACTAAATCTTTTAAAAATTTTATAAATAGGACTAATAATTAATTAATCCATTATTTTATCACTTATTATGTATTATGATAAGGGGATATTTTGGTATCTATAAATTATGAACATATTTTGTTCTTTTTCTATCAATTACTAAGAATTTATGAATTATATAATATTATAATGTTATAAGAATAAATAAAAAATTAAATAACAAAAGAAAAGAGAATATATGGAATAAAATATATAGTATTATTAAGTCTTTCTTATATAAAATACATAATATAACATGAATAAAATAAAAAGAGGTAATGGTTCAATTTCATATGATTTTTTAAAACTTCATTTGTGAATCAAACCATAAGAAATACTTCTTAATTACTTAGAATCGAAACTGAACCATTTATAAAAAAAAAATTAGAATCAAACTATACGATTTAAATCAATTTAATATGGTTTATCAATTTCATTGAATTTGTGAACACTCCTAGTCCATCCTGGCTTGTTTAGTACACATGAATGGAATGATGTTGGAATAAAATTGAAGAAATGAAATGTTAAGTAGAATGAAATAGAATATTTATTCCCATTCTACTGTTTAGTTGTCAACATAAAATGGCATGAAAATAGAATGATTATTTTCATTCCTATGTTTTGGTATGTTTAACTAATTAATGGAATACAATGCAGTGATTCTGATAGTGGTGGTGTTGGGATGGCAACGATGGCAGTACACGGTAGTGGTGGTGGCCACAACGGTGGTGGCTACAACAGTGGTGGTGGAGGCGGCTAGAGTGGTCGAGTGGTGGCAATGGTTACGACAGTGGTGGTCAGGGTGGCTATGGTTGTTGTTGTTAATGGTGGTGATGGTAGTGGTGGTGGTGGAGTGGTGGCAGTGGCAGTACGCGGTAGTGGTGGTGGTGACAGCGACTGTGGTGGTGAGGTAGTGGCAATGGTGGCGGCAGTGATGGTAGGGGTTGCGGTGATGGTTAGTGGAGGTAGTGGCAGCAATGGCGGTGAGCGGTAGTGGTAGCAATAGCAGCGATTGTGGTGATGGGGCGATAATGACAGTGGTGGTGGTGGTGGTGGGGTGGCAACGGTGGCAACACATGATAGTGGTGGTGGCTACAATGGTGGTGGTGGTGGTGGCAGGAATTGTGATGGTGGTAGGGTAGTGGCAATGGTGGAGGCACTAATATTAGGTGTGGCGGCAGCGGTTGGTAGTAGTAGTGGTGGCGATAGCGACAATAGTAGCAATGGTGGTGGGGTGTTAGCAGTAGTGGAGTGGTAAGGTGGTTGCGATTATGGGTTTGGGGGTGGCTTCAACAGTGGTAGTAGTGGTAATGGTGGCAGTGGTTGGTGGTGGCAGCAGTGGTGGCGGCGACAATTGTGGTAATGATGGCGGCAATTGTGGCAGTGGCAATGATGATGGTGGCGACAGTGGTGCCAGTGGTGATGGTGATGACGATAATGGTGTGGTAAGTGGCATAATTCTATATTGGAATGGAATACCTATTCCTTGGGTTGTGAAAAAGAATATGTATTTTCACTTTTTGTTGGAATATCTATTCCAATAAAATGACAATTTTCACTTCAAAATTGTATACCAAACATGGGAAAGAGAGTTTAATGCTGGAATGATCATTCAATTCCAGCTTATTTCTGCATACCAAACACGGTGTCCATTCTCACTACAACTAGGTGGGCCCATGCACCACATCTCCATGAAATTTTTAAAGCTTAAATATGAAAATTGACTTAAATAACCAGAGACGTAACATATCACAAACAATGAAAAAGATGAATGAAAAAGCTAAACATTGTTTTTTATTTTTTATATTAACATATTTAAAAACTTAATATTTCATGGCCATACTTTAAGGACATGTTTTATTTTTTATACCACATAATATCACATCATATAGTAGTTAAATGAATTCAAAAAAATATTAACACCACATGATTATTAATGATAAAAAAAGGTGAATATGCGTGCATAATTGAGAGGACATTTTTTTTCTACTCCCAATCAATGTTAAGAGGGGGGGGGGGGGGGGGTCAGATTTTACTTCTATTAGAGGTCTTAAAAAGAGTTAATTAAGGTCAAATTTTGTGTTTTGTGTTTAGTTCTTTTTTGTAAAACATAATCAAAATTTGATTTAAAGTACCATTTATGTTCGGTCCAATGTGCAATCTATTTAGCCATTAAAACATCCGAATCTTCTGTAATTTGTTTTCATTATACTATGATTTCAACATTCAGTTGGTCGATTGATATACTGAAATGGTAAAATTAGTATGAAAGTGTCATATTTTGAAAATTGAATTTCAGCAATCAGTTGTGATTTCTTTATCCTAAAATCGTGGAAAACTAGTATGGAAAATATATTTATTTTCGAATTTGAAGATATTTCTTTTTATTTTGAGATTAAACACAAAAAATCATAGTTAAGCAATTTCACATTACACAGCGTAAAGTCTTTTCCGCCGTTTTGCATAACAAGCTTGTTTCTTCCATTGTTGCGTTAATTTGATTTTTCGACCTTTCGTGCCAATTAACTGGTATGCATTTTTATTTTTTATTTCATGTGTAATTATATCTCGATAAATATTAATATTGTACGTAACTTTATTGATATTGTATCACAAATATTTATGTATTCTTCAAAGTCATATATTGTATTACTGTATGTGGAAAGTTTGCTAATAATCAAATAGGTTGAAATGGTACTTAAGTGTTTTTATGATTAAATAATGTAAAATGACTCATTTTGAATAATTCATGATTCATGTATTTAATCCAGCAAATAGTCAGCCTTGGAGAATCTTACAACACTATAGCAAATGATAAAATGTATCAGTAGCTACTCTGCAACACAATTGTTATTGTTGATTATAGTTAAAATTCAATCAAATTCAACCCACAAGTCTCGTTGTTGAAACACGCAAACAAATCACAGAACAATAACGAACAAGAAAGCAAGAAATCAACCACAAACAAGATGCATGCACAGTACTTACGTTGTTCGACAATGAATGTCTATATCCACAGGCTCTCACTTTCGCTGTATTCAATAAAGAATATAATACAAAAGTTTTGGGGAACCAAAAATGAAGAGAGAATACAAAAACAACTAAAAAGCTTAAGACTGCGCAAACCCGAGCAATGTTATAAAACGTTGTTCTCGTACAAACCGCTCGAGAAATCCCATGACCGCTCAATCGGTCAAACCCTGTTCTTAGTTTCTCCAGCAGTTATGTACAACTGCTGCAAGCTGCAACAGACCACTCGAGCGGTTTGTTCTTGGGGAGGATTTTTTTCATCTTCATCAATTGTTAAGATACCGCAACGGATACGCAATTGATAAATGTATCAATTATTACTCTGCAACACAATTATTAATATACCGTAGCATATATGTAACTGATGAATATATAAGTTACTACTCTGTAACACAATTATTAAGATACTGCAGTACACATGTAACTGATAATGTATTAGTTACTACTCTACAACACAATTGTTAAAATACATCAATACAAACGTAATTGATAAATGTATCAATTACTGCTCTACAACACAATTGTTAAGATATCGTGTAATAACCCGTACCATGACAGTTAATAAAAATAAGGCACGTGTCACTCCTTAGAATAATACATTATGTGATAGTTCGTAAAAAATTTGTAAAAATAAAATTTCTGACAAATAATAATATAGCGATAAGAATTTTAAATATTTCTAGATTTTTTTGCACATATATTTTGATAGGATTATAAATAAGATTTTGGATAAGATTAAATCAAAATTAATAATTGAAGAAAATTTGGATAAGATTTGGATAAAATTCTAGATAAGATCAAATCAAAGGTAATGATTAAAGAAGTTTTGAATAAAATTCTGAATAAGATCAAATAAAAGGTAATGATTGAAAAAGATTTGCATAAGATTTTGGATAAGATTTAAATCAAAACTAATGATTGAAAAAGATTTGGGTCAACCTATAAAAGGCACTTAGTGGCAACATTTATTTCACATATCATATCTCACACACAGTGAGCTTGTAAGCCAAACACGCATCGCCACCACCACCGCGAGCCCGACACCGCTCACCCACCGCCGTCGCCGGACGCCGCCGACACCACCCACGCCGCCTTCAGTCTCTACCACCGTCCTTGGTCACCATGTCTCACTCTGTTATGTAATCTATCTCTCTCTCCATTATGTATTGAGATTTTATCACCGAATAATTAGAAACTTTGGGATCAAGATCAATGAGAGAGTTTTGTCACGCTTAAAGCGATGTGAGATGCTTAAGTATTATCTTGAACATAAATGTAATATTATTTTGAACAGAAATACAGATTATTTTAAATATAAATGAATGTAAGATACTTAAGTATTATCTTGAACATAAATGCAATATTATTTTGAACATAAATACAAATATAAATGCATGTGAGATGCTTAAGTATTATCTTGAACATAAATGTAATATTATTTTGAACATAAATGCATATTATTTTAAATATAAATGTATGTGAGTTGTTTAAGTATTATCTTGAACATAAATACATGTGAGAGCGCTTAAGTATTATTTTGAACAAAAATGCATGAACTTTACTTTGAACTTATTTTATATCCATATTTTTTAAATATGAAAAATTGTGATAGCATGATCTTTTCTTCAAATGCCATGATATTTTCAAGTATGCTATCTGTACTTTTTACAAAACATGAGTATGTGAAATAAATTTTTTTGATAATGTGCTACTATTCCAAAGTACAAAGTTACAAGGGTTTCCAACCCTATATAACCCGTTAGGGGAAGTTGCCCAATTATGGATGCTGTTGCTCCCTATGGGAGAGGTTGCCCGTTGAGCGGGATTTTTTGCATTAAAGGCTTTGCGGTTATAAATTTCGGACCGCACATACCACTCGTGCTTGGTGGAGAGTGACCCTTATTCCATCACGTTGCTAATCCATGCATTGAGAATTAAGGTTACGGTATCGTCGGAACTCCCGATCGTGAGGTTGACGACTACGTGGTCACTGTTGGGTATGAGTGATGCATGAGACATGATTATTTTGCATTGTGACGGTTATGCTAGAAATTTTATTTTGAGACACTGAATTTCATAATTTGTGGTTGTTGAGCCTAAAGTGCTACTTTTACAAAGATTGAGAAAAATTTGTTATAACTTGTGAGATCCTAAAAACCTGATAAGGCTATTTATGAAATTTTTATGACAAGTGGATGCAACGTCTTATTTTTTTTATGGAAAGCATAATATTTTAGTAGAATGACTATTTTTTTATCTTATTAATTATAATACTAAATGCACTCTCATGTTCCTTTTGTGGTAGTAGATAACAGGAATGGCTAGAATTGGTCCACCATAATTGTCAAGTTTATAATCCCAGACTCGTAGTTAATATTTTTTTTTGTAAAATATACGTTGATTTGGGGATACATGATAGCGTATCCGAAGTATGTACAGTTGTTTGTTTCCTAGAAATAAATAATTTTTAGTTTGATAATTTTGTTTGGTATACGCCGGTTTGGGTATACTTAAAAATATAATCATACCATGTCTCACCTGAATGCCTTTAGTCACTACATTCGCTATAACGCGAAGGAAAAACTGTACAATGTCAGGATGTGATAATATTTTTTATCGATTTTGTGTCTTTGAAAAGGGGTGTTACATACCGCAACACATGTAACTGATAAATATATCAGTTAAATACTTTAAATATACTTGTTAAGATACCGCGACACATGCATAATTGATAAATGTATCAGTTACTACTTTACAACACAATTGTTAACACATTGGCCTATTCTTCTAATTTTTCTCAAAATCTTTCATCAACTTCACATTTTTCGGTTACAAATTGATCAATTCTAAATCCTTAATCTTAACAATTGAAGTAGAGCATGAAATAGTAAAACCCTAAATCTGTGGTTGACTTCACAGTTTCGTCAACGTCTTATTGCTCAAGCATCATGAACCGATCATCCATGATTCATGAAAAAAGAATGTCACGGATGTATAAACTCATAATCGTATTTCTTTCGGATAGAATCAACGAGATATTTGAATTTTTTGGTACTAACGCGATCTTCAACAACAAGTGTTTTGGTTTGAAAAGATTTTGGATGATTTGCGATAAGATTTTAAAATTTTCAAATTTGCAAGTTTCGTTCACGGGAGTATATATGTTAGAGTGTTAAAATTGTCTCAGGTTTAATCCTATTTAAATTTTTTTTGATAGGATTAGAACTTGGTTTACTATCAAAAGGAGGACCTAATCTAAAATTTTTCTTATAAAAATATATGTGGTGATTTGGTTAGAATTCCTATTTAATAAATTTAAAGGGGTAAGTCTATCTCAATACTTATAACCCAATAAGTTTTATATTGACTAATTATACTTAAAATACTCTTATTACACCATAACAAAAAAAGAAGAAGAAAGAATGGATAGATACAAAAGAAGGAAATAGAGAGAGAGAGAGAGAGAGAG
>JAOTRH010085451.1:0-16896 GCA_034768845.1 Heliamphora exappendiculata | reverse complement strand
CAAATAACTAATTTAACCCAACCTACCATTCTAGCTCATTGATTCATATTTTGGGAATTTACCAAGATATTTATAATCAAGTAACTAATTTAGTCCAACCTTCTATTCTAGCTCACCATTTCATATATTGTGGATTTATCAGTTTTGATTATTCATTATCTCTAGCGCGCGCGTAAATGATATATTCATCAGATGATATCATTTACACTAAATGTAGTATAAAGATGAATGCATATGTTTCTTTGTAGTATCAATATTCGACGAGTTTTAAATCATAAACGGGCTTGGAGCATCAACTTTGTCTTTACGACGTCGAACAGGCCGGTGCACAATCAACCGACCATTCTTGCAAGAAATCTCAATATCATAGATTGCAATAAATGGAGGACTTTCTCATTGTCTTATTTCATCTTCCACAAGATCCTTGTTCGAGAGAGAGCCGCGCAGCAGAAAAAAGAAAAGAAATTTTTTTTTAATCAACGTCGTGACCGTAAAAACGACGTATGCGATTTTCATAAAAAACGAAAACTATACAGATTTTAATAGATTAATACCTTCATGAAACTTGTCGATAAGTTTCTAGAAATTCCGAATACGTTGAAGACAACATTGCAACCTTTTCACGTATGACCTAGATTCACTATGACGATCACGATGTGTGGGTACCGATTCCGATCGAAGTGTTCTTCCTACCTTGGTTTCTTCTCACACAATGATCTCCAAAAAAATAAAAATCATTCCAAAGAGGAGAGGAGGCCGGCGACTATCATAGAGCATTAGGGTTAGATATTGATTAATTAGCCTCCATTGATATATAAAAATATATCAAATATATATTAAGTATATATCATCTTTTCTAAAAGGATATAAAGAGATAAAAATTAATCATACCATCTCATAGGGCCGGCCACTTAGGGAGTAATCCCTAGGTGTGCCAAATACCAATGATGCCCCTCATTAATTTAATTTAATTTCTGAATGTCTCCGGCGACAAAATTGGTATTCTAATTAAATTTAATAATTACCGAAAACAACAAGAAAATTATCCGTGCGTATAATGGGTTACATGAGGGATCACGAGAAAGTATAGGACTCGGGCTAACCGTACGAAAAAACTGAATATCCCTAATTTTATCCCTGAGTGAGATCTTTTCCCTAACGAACCAGAATTTATTTCACTAAAGGTCCTAACTGAACTCCCGGTCCTAACTCTCTGTCTCGAGTCTCCAATTATCAAATGATCTGAATTCTCCCAATGTTTAATATATGAATTCACGATAAATAAATTAGGTTACTGACAATCCGATTTAATTATCCGATTCTCCTCGCAACCGCACCATTTAACCTTTTGATATGCTGGATCCGAATATCCACTATATAGATTTAGCATAATCAAACCTATAAGCAAAGCACACGATGGGGAACTCCTCAACCTAAATCGAACGTGGTTTCTGTCAGCAGATTATCAATCATTGGACAAATAATGCCAGTACCCAACTCATCGGTATTGTTGATCTCATGGAGAAAATCTCAACTATTGACGATTCAAAGTACTGTACATTATCTGAATACAATTAATCAATCACTTCGGGATTAAGAGTTCGTATAATACATGATAATACGAGATGTGGATCAATTCATATAGTCAGTATATAATCGATCATCCTGTTGATCCCGCTCAATACACTCCAAGTGTACTAACACATTGAGCTCGAATATCGAATTTCCAAAATCTGAATTCGATCCATTCGATCTAGCCAAGACCAACTACTATAAAGATGCACTACAATCGTACCGATGGAATGCCCGGGTCCATTAGGATTATGTCAGAACATTTGACCCAATTTTCGTGATGCACGCACCGAGTCAAATACTGGATAGAATATACGAACTATGCATTCTTGCATGACAAATGTAAATATGAAACCATAAATACAAAACTATCTCAAATGTTTCTCATTAATATACTAGGGATCCAGAATAAAATACATAAAAAGCATGCCTTTTCAGTATACATTCCCAACAATCTCTCACTTATACTTAAATCCATGCAGGAACACACCTGATGCCTAACCCTTCTACATGGTCATCAAAGAATTTCTGAGACAACGCCTTAGTAAAAGAATCCGCTAGGTTATCCGCATATACTATCTTAGAAACTACCACGTCTCCACGCTGCACAATCTCCCGGATGAGATGATACTTCCTCTCAATGTACTTTTCTCTTTTGTGGACTCTTGGTTCTTTTGAGTTTGCAATCGCTCCACTATTATCACAATAGAGTACAATAGGCGATTGTACCGAGGGTACATATTCAAGTCCATTAGAAAGTTCCTGAGCCAATTCGCTTCCTTAGCTGCATCTGAAGCTGCAACATATCCAGCCTCCATGGTAGAGTCAGTAATACAAGACTACTTCATGCTCCTCCAACTGATTGCTCCACCTCCCAAGATAAACACATAGCCTGGGTGGACCTTCTAAAATCTCTATCTGCCTGGAAATCTAAGTCAGTACACCCAAGAGGTATAAGACTATCCACCTGGTACACCAACATATACTCCTTAGTCTTTTTCGGGTACTTGAGTATATTCTTGACCGCAGTCCAATGCTCTTCCCCTAGATTAGACTGATATCTGCTTACCATACCTACGGTATAACAGATATCTGGTCTAGTGCAGAGTATGGAATACATGAGAATTTCTACTGCCGAAGCATAAGGAATACCTCTCATCCTCTCTATCTCCTGAGGTGTTCTAAGACACCGATTCCTAGATAAAGTAATCCCATGTCTGAAAGTAATAAATCTCTTCTTAGAATTTTTCATGCCAAATTGAGCAATAATCAAGTCAATATAACGGGCTTGAGATAAGCCTAATATCCTACGTGATCGATCTCGTATGAGCTTGATCCTAAGAATTTAGCCTGCTTCTCCCAAGTCTTTCATGTCAAATTGACTCGATAACCACACATTCACCGAGGATAGCAACCCCACATTATTTACGATTAGGAGAATGTCATCAACATAAATGACTAGAAATGCCACCTTATACCTATCGTGCTTCCAGTACACGCAATACTTGATGGGACACTGATCAAAACCAAAATTTTTAATCACCTGGTCAAATCGAGTATTCCAAGACCTTGATACTTGCTTAAACCCATAAATAGATTTCTTAAGATTGCACATCATGTGCTTCTGGTCTTTTTCTATGAACCCGTCTGGCTGCATCATATAGATGCTCTCGTCAAGACTTCCATTAAGGAATGCCGTCTTGACATCCATTTGCCAAATCTCATAATCGAGATAAGCAGCCATGGATAAGAGAATTCGAATTAACTTAAGCATAGTCACCGGAAAATAGGTTTCCTCATAATCGAACCCTTCTTTCTGAGTAAATCCCTTTGCAACAAGCCTAATTTTGAAAGTTTCTACCTCCCCATCCACTCCTCTCTTTTTCTTGAAAATCTATTTGCACCCGATGCATTTTATCCCATCTAATGGATCTACAAGCTCCCAGACGTGATTAGAGTACATTGACTCTATCTCAGATTCTATAGCCTTTTGCCATAATTCTGCATCCTTGCCTTGTAATGCTTCATTATTTTTTTTGGGTTCGGTATTATGTTCTTTCGGGATCTTTTCATAAGACTCTCCCAAGAACATGAACTTTTCAGGTTGATGAACAATCCTCCCACTACGATGAAGCTCCTACTATATACTCACGATATGTGGTATCTCATTTCATTAATTAGATATGCTTTTCGGTTGTACCAAATTTTCATTCCTCACATCTTCAAAACAACTTGCGACCCAGATTTGCGATTTATTACATAATCCTCTTACAAGAATCTTGCATTTGTGCTAACAAATACCTTCTAACTCTTAGAATCATAAAATAAATCACCTTTAGTTTCTTTATGGTATCCTACGAAGAAACAGACATCTATTTTTAGTTCCACCATACTTGCATTTTTTACCAACACGTGTGCTGAACAACCCCATATCCGAAAGTGTTTAAGACTTGGCTTACGCCCAATCCATAACTCCATTGGAGTTCTGGGAACTGCCGTAGTAGGCATCGAAGTCAAAATATATGCCGATGTTTCTAATGTATATCCCCAAAATGAATGTAGTAAATCTGATTAACACATCATGCACCTCACCATCATCTTAAGGGACCTATTCCTCCTTTCTGTTACGTCATTCTGCTGAGGCATACCGGTGCAGATAATTGGGATATAATCCCATGTTCTGATAAGTAGTCCATGAACTCCCCAGAGAGGTATTCACCTCCACCATCAGATCGTAAAGTTTTGATATTTTTACCTGTCTGCTTCTCTGCTTCTGCCTTAAACACTTTTAAATTTCTCAAAAGTTTCAGACTTGCGGTGAAACAAGTAAACGTATTCATGCCTAGAGTAATCGTCAATAAAAATGACGAAATACTCATACCCACCTCTTGCCAGAATGTTCATGGAACCATATAAATCAGAGTGAACCAATCCTAACACTTCTTTGGCTCTAAGCCCCTTGGTCGTAAACGGCCTTTTGGTCATCTTATCTTCTAAATTGGATTCGCAGACTAGAAGTGCCTCCACTTTCAATGAATCTAAAGATCCATTTTGAACCAGTCTTTATATCCTTTTTAGATTAACATGACCTCAGACTCTGATAAGAACCCACAATCCATCCTGCTATATCCTTGCCACTAGCAACGCAGTCTCGTATCATTTGAGCCTCCTGGTCCACCTGCTGGACCTCTAGCACACGTGCTATCAACGCTGGTCGAGTAACTACAGAAAATAAGGTGGCTCTCATCGCGATCTCCCTGAGGCACAAATCAAACTCTCCAACATTTGCAAGCATCTCCCACTGATGTATAGCCGCATAAGCTAACGACCCGTGAGATCTCCTACTGAGCGCGTCAGCTACCACATTGGCCTTCCCTGGATGATACTGCAAATCAAAATCATAATCCTCTAACATCTTCATCCACCACCGTTGGCGCAAGTTCAGGTCCTTCTCCGAAAACAAGTATTTTAAGCTCTTGTGATCGAAGAAAACCTCAAAATGCTCACCATACAGATAGTGATGCCTTGTCTTCAAGCCGAAGACCACAACTGCCAACTCCAAGTCGTGTGTCGGGAAGTTTCGCTCGTGCATCTTCAACTGCCGAGAATCGAAGGCCATAACCTTGCCTTCCTGCATCAGAAAACATCCAAGACCGTAATGTGATGTGTCACAGTACACCGTATACCCCAAGCCTCGCTCTAGAATGATCAATACTGGCGGACTAGTCAACCTCATCTTCAGCTCCTGGAAAGCTGACTCACAGGACTCATTCCAAGCAAACACAACTCCCTTTCGCGTCAGACGCGTCATCGGTGCAGCGAGTCTAGCAAAATCCTTGACAAACCGTCGGTAGTAGCCGGCTAGACCCAGAAAACTACGAATCTCAAAGACGTTCTTCGGTCGCTCCCAACCGGTCACTGCATCTGTCTTTGACGAATCCACCGATACCCCGTCTGTCGACACCGCGTGTCCAAAAATTCTTACCTTCGACATCTAGAATTCACACTTCTCGTACTTTGTATACAAGCGGTGCTCTCTCAAAGTCTGTAATAAGATCCGTAGGTGATCCTCTTGTGCCTCCCTGGTGAGTGAATATATCATAATATCATCCACAAATACCACCACAAAACTGTCCAAGTAAGGATGGAAAATCTGGTTCATCAAACTCATGAATGTAGCAGGTGTGTTCGTCAGACCGAACGACATAACCAGAAACTCATAGTGACCATAGCGAGTCCTAAAAGCATTATTCGCTATGTTCTCGTCCCTAATCCTCAACTGGTGATATCCCAACCTCAAGTCAATCTTCGAGAAGCAGCTCGAATCCCTCAGCTGATCAAACAAGTCATCTATCCTCGGCTTTGGGTACTTGTTCTTCACAGTCACCTGGTTCAGCTTCCTATAATCGATACACAAACGCAAAGATCCATCATCCTTCTTTGCAAAAAGAGAAGGAGCTCCCCACGGCGAAGTACTCGGACGTATAAATTCTCTGTCTAACAACTCCTGCAACTGTACCTTGAGTTCACGTAACTCAGCGGGTACAGAACGATAGGACGGTATAGATATGGGAGCAGCTTCGGGAACTAAATCAATAGAGAACTCTACCTCTCGGCTAGGTGGCAACTCAAATAGATCAACAGAAAAGACATCAGGATAGTCGCACGCCACCGGAGGTAACTCTCCTCGAACCCCAATTACCTCATCCAACATAAGGGCTACAGAAAGGGAACCCAGGTTGCCCTGGTTCCGTACAACACCTGGCATAGATCTCAAACCCTCATCCCGGTCGGCATACAATTCGTTACCCTCCGTTGATCGCAATCGATGAGGGCACGATATGTGATTAGCCAGTCCATCCCTACGATGACATCAAAGGCAGTCATGTCTAGGATAACAAGGTCGAACTCTAAACAACGATCGGCGACCTCCAACACGTAGGATCTACAGACAAGATTCAACATCACATCCCCACTCACAAGGGTCTCCACGCACATAGTACTACCCAACCAATCCATTTGTAACCCCAAATTAGATGCAAAAGCAGATGATATGAATGAATGTGATGCTCCGGTGTTGATAAGAACACTGGCCCATGATCTGAAGACTAGAAAGGTACCTCTGATTATGGAGGTGGTAGCAGTAGCATCGGATACGACCAGTGCTCTAGAAGAATCGGGCTCGACAAGAACATAAGCTCTGGCCGGTCCACTGCGGCTCTAAACTGCCGACTGTCTATCTGACTGCACTGACGCACCCACCTCTGCAAATCTGGACGTCTGAGCTCTCGACTGCTGATACGTCTGTCATCCCTGACCTGATGGAACAGCGGTGCGCCTGCTGTACTCCGTACACTCCCTCCTCCGGGGAAGTCCCTACGGATGTGCCTAGACTGGCCGCACTCAAAACAAACCACTGGCCCTCTCCCCTGAGCCTGCGACTATGACTGAGCCTGAACAGGTGCTGCACTCCGGCATTCTGCCGCACGATGCCCTGGCCGCTGGCATCAATAACAAAGAAGCCCTCTCTGCTCTGATCTTCCCGTTGAAGCTACGGGAGGCGTGGATGCAGAAGACTGGGGCGGATACAACCCTACCGGATGCGAACTCGAACCAGATGTCCGTCGACACTTGTTCTCCCTGCGCCCCTGATCCTGTGTGTGTCCCCCGCCATGCTGACTCCTACTATCCATGTCTCTGCGCGTCTCATTCAGAGTGTCCTCCACTTTCATAGTAGTCTCCACCTGCTCTGTAAAGACCTGCATCCTGAATGCCGCCACTATGTCACGAATAGCGGGCCTCAAACCCCTCTCAAATCATTTTGCACGAAACTCGTTAGTAGGTACGATTTCTTGTACAAACCGAGATAGGCTAGTAAACTCAGCTTAGTACTCAAGCACTGTCATCGTCCCTTGTGTCAGAAATCGAAATTCCTATCTGTAGTGATCCCTCAGAGTCGCTGGAAAATATTTCTCCAAAAATACCTTCGTGAATGCATCCCAAGTGCCTGCCACTGTGGTCTTGGCGAACTTCCACCACATATGAGCACACTCTCTCAGCTGGAAGGCGGCACATATAACTCTCAGATCATCTTCCTCAATCTGAAGCGAGTTAAGGATCCTAGTAACCAGCTCCAACCACTCGGTGGCATCCGTGGGATTGGTATCCCTAGAAAAGGTAGGAGGGTCCAAACGGCGAAACTCGCGCATCGCAACCGTCGCCCGCGGCTCAGGTATGGTCTCTCTTCCCTAGAGGCCTCAGCCAGTTGCCGGATAGAGCCGACCATCTCACGCAACAGATCTCCCTCAACAACAGGTCCTTGGGGTGCATTAGCATCCCCAACATCTGGGACTGGAACGTCCCTTCGGCCAGAACCACGGCCACAGCCTCGACCTTGGCCTCGTCCTCCCCGCGTGGACATAACTCTATACGAAAGCAACATAAGAGGATAAGAATTCATACCACATGTTATTGCTAACGTAAAAGACAGATAAGCATGCTAACACATAGCCACTAATATCATGTCATCACATCTCACATACCGAGGAGAACCGACAAGAAAGACTTGTCACACTGAACAACCTACTCAAATTTCTTGCTAGAAATCACGTCCGCGATACGCGTCTCTAATATGGCTCCCAAGTATGTTAATCCAAATGCCCGAAGGCAACACTAATCAATCCTAAGGTCCAACCTCCATACCCACGTACACATCGCAAGCTATCATGCTATGTTACGAAAACGCGGTAACAAATGCAATCAAGCACACATACATCCTCACAAGGTGATGTACCCTATTTCCCATGGCTTATAAGTATTCGAACCAAGAGCTCTGATATCAAGTTGTCACGCCCCAAACATCCAGGTCATGCAAAAACCCACCAAAACACCCATTTAAGTAAATAGATTTTACAATTGATAATTAAAATGTACAACATTTGGATAAAATATCTCCACAGTTCAACTCTCATAAAATTGTAAATCATGCAAACTCATACATGAATAATAGTATCATCTTAAGGCGTACAAAACCAGCCTCAACAGGCTTCACATGTGTAAGTGCATGTCTCAAAAAGAAAAACTACAGCAAGTCTTCCGTTACCTCTGCACTAGGTCAACTCATCGTGTTCACCTGAAAAGATTTTACAGCAAAATTCTACACCGTGAGCCAAAGCCCAATAGAATATAGACAATAAATTTGTAAAGCAGACTATACAATTATATACACACGGGCTCAACCACGGGAGCCAAGAAGCTTTTCCTTCCAAAATTACAAGTTTTTCATAGGACTATTACGAGTCTCAAAAAGGAGTGGGAGGGTAGGGACCATGCAACACAAACCTATAGTCGTCAGAAGTCAAAACAATATCAAAGTTTCATTTTCATATGATAAAATTTGGTCCAGTAAGTTTATGTTCCTTGAGAAATACCGCTAGTGGATTGAATAATCCCATTATTAAATCCTGAGAAACAAAAGAGACATTTTTTTTAATTCTTTTATCAAATTAGATTCCCTCAACCTTTTAATTTAAAAAAAAATATTGGTAGCCCGAATCCTTTGTGATTAAGCAGGCCACGTAGTGTGGACGTTCACTAATCAACACCCGTCCGGACAGACATGCTAGTTTATTAATTTACTGTCAAAATCAAATATCATAATAAAAAACCACCGACCCAGAGTTATATCAATTGATAGGCCACGTAGTGTGGACGTCTAACAATCAACGAACAAAGAACTACAAGGTTTTTTTATTTACTTGATATAGGGCATTCCAAGTAAATTAAATAGCCAATAAATTTTGGTCCCCACAAATAAAAACAGTGACTCCTTAGTGATGGTATTTTTAATTATGGGTTAAGTGTATAACTATTACTTTTAGTTTGAAAAAATACCGTGTCAAAATCTCGGGCCTACTGTGAACGAACCCTACTTCGTACTATTCTCAAATCTACTTTTTTCGAAGTTTCGTACAAGAGATACCATAACTATAACCCTTTCGTATGGAGACCGAAAGTAGAAGCCAGCGCGCGAACTATAATCATTTCTTTTACAAACGTGTAATGGAGATCTTATAATTTATCTGTGACTAAACTCTTCTCTCACATAATATTTTAAAAATTGAGAAATTTTTATTTTTGTTCATTTTAAACGATTAAACATATTTTAATATCTAATTAAAATAAATTCAATTTTAATTAATTAAAATATTTCGTATTTAACTATAATAAAATAAACAAAAATGCATCTTATGTAATTTTGCGAAATAAATTAATTACCCCGGTTTTAATTAAAAAAATCTTAATTAATTTTGACACAAAAATTAAATAAATAATTATCTATTTATTTTTTCATTTTAAAAATTATTAGAATTATTTATTTTATAAAACGATTTTTTCTAATATACTTTCGATAATTAAAATCATGCATAAAAGAAAAATAAATAAAATAAAAATCATCCACGCAATTAAGTAAAATAAATAATTAATTAATTAAATAATTACAAAATAAATATAATTAGTCGTTACGATCCGGTCCGTCTGTTTAATCTTTTAATCCGACAGTCTCGAATTAAAAATTAAACGCTTAGAGTTTTGGAATCCTAAACGAGCCATCAAAGATTCGAATTTTTTCCTTAGCCTTCGGACTAGCGTCATAGCTCCGGATCACTGCTGGAACGCCAAAAAAGTTGAAAAAAAAAAAGCCAAACAGCTCATTGAATGGGCCAAAATTCTGCTGCCTTTGGCAGCCATGCGTCTCCATGCTTCAGCCGCTGTTTGACCCCCGTGCCGCCATTATCGAACTCCCAAAAAATTATAGTAGGTAGAGCATACAAAGGTCTTGATCTTCGAAAACAATTGCATCAAAATACGATGTCGAAGTGCCCCAAATTTTTTTCAGATGATCGAAATACTTTAGCACTGCCACTTTGCGCACCGAACTTTGAAGCAGTTTTTGACCCATTTGCCGTCGTCGTCAAACCGCAACAGAACCACCATCGGATAGCCAACGGACAACCTTTATTTTAGCAAAAAAATCGCGTCAAAAAAGATTGCTGAAAGCCCCAAAAACAAGCCCCGAAGTTGGCTATCTGCTGTTGCCTATTGCTGCTGCCGCCGCCTCCTTTATCCATTTTCGTCTCGTTTTCGATTCCCATTTCCCGTTACACAATTACATGAAAGATTTAAAAAAATAGAATAAAATAATATATTATATCGCCAAAATTCTATACCCCACGTAGGAGGTGTACAATCGATCTAATCTCAAAATAAAAATTGTCGAGATATACGATATCGATAACGATATAATTAAAACATTCAATCATATAACCGGATCGTAAAGACTTATAGCTGCAAAATCGAAGTTAGCACAATAGTTTTTCATGAAAAATACAGCTGTTGCTCTAATACCATTGTTGGAGAGAGAGCCGCGCAGCGAAAAAAAAGGAGATTATTTTTTTTAATCAACGTCGTAACCTTAAAAACGACGTATGCGATTTTCATGAAAAACGAAAATTATACAGATTTTAATAGATTAATACCTTTATGAAACTTGTCGATAAATTTTTAAAAATTCCGAATACGTTGAAGACGACCTTGCAACCTTCTCACGTATGATCTGGACGCACTACGACGATCACGATGTGTGGGCACCGATTCCGATCGAAGTGTCCTTCATACCTTGATTTCTTCTCACACAGTGATCTCCAAAAAAACAAAAATCATTCCAAATAGGAGAGGAGGCCGGCTGCTATCATAGAATATTAGGGTTAGATGTTGATTAATTAGCCGTCTTTGATATATAAGAACATATCAAATATATATTAAGTATATATCATCTTTCCTAAAATGATATAAAGATATATACTTAACATAAATAATTAATCTCACCATCTTAATATATTCAGGAGTAATCCCTAGGTGTGATAATACGTGATTAGGAGTTCGTGCACTACATGATAATACGGGATGTGGATCAATTCATATCGTCAGTATAGAATCGATCATTTTGTTGATCCCGCTCAATACACTCCAAGTGTACTAACACATCAAGCTCGAACATCGAATTTTTAAAACCTGAATTCGATCCGTTTGACCTAGCCAAGACTAGCTACTATAATGATGTACTACAATCGTACCAATAAAATATCCGAGTCCATTACGATTGTGAGCTTACCTGTATAATCTGTCAGAATTTTTTATCCAATCTTCTGTGCAACACGCACCTAGTCAAATGACTTATCATGCCTCTCATCGAACTCATATATTCTTTGTTCTTCTCTATTATATTTAATCTTCATGCTATGATTTTTTTTTTTGGTAGTTAAGTGGGAAAGAGGGGATGGAGACCCCAAGGTTCGAACCCTGGGGGTATGCGAGGCAAATGTAGCTCTAGCCACATAAACTAGCCACCGCATTGCTGTGATATTTTATATTTAACGATTCGTGTGTTTTAATTAATAAATTGGTATGTTTTTTACGTGAAATATTATTTTAATAATTCAATATCTAAATTCCCAATTATGTGTACAAATAAATTAAACAAATGTAATTATAAATCTTTCGTAATGAAATGGATTTCACATATTAGTTTTATTTGGTAACTTGACTTAAAGTTGGTTTTTTTATTTGGTATTTTTTTACAAAGTTAAATGAATGAAAATTTTGTTTGCTTAAAACCTAATTTTATGGCATCACACAAAAAAAATATTGAAATTTAACAAATAAATTTTTTTATAACTTTAACTTTTAAGCCAAATGGTCAAACTTTAGAGTTAATTATAATTATTAGTCATATCTGAAAGAGTTCTAAAAAATGTAATTTCACTACTATTTATTTGAAGCTCTTGTCCTAATTTTTAAATTTTATTTTAAAATAAGAAAAATATACCTTCTAGCTGAAAATCCTAGCTTTCTTATCCTTCCTCTGCGCCGTCGTCTTCACCATCCCAGGCCTCAACGACCCCAAAATTTCCTTTGTGTCGTCGCCCTCATCATCCTCATATCTTGTTCTCTTCCTTGTTGCCGCCGTCGTTCCTCCTCCTTGCCACTGCTACTCCTCCTTCTCCTCCTCCCCGTTGTCGCAACTCCTCCTCCATCACCGTCGAGCACCATCGGCCACGCCACCATCAAAACAAACTAACGACTCTAGATCTGAACCATGTACCGCCCATAATCCGTATCACATAGATTGTCGTCGATCTTGTTCTCTACCGATGACCTTTTTTCGCAAATCTCCCTTCGTCGTCGACATTGTTGCACTATACTCCATTTCCCCTATGCAACACTGATCTCTGCCTCCTTCGACAAGCCTTCGATTTCTGCCTTCCTCCAATGGCGGCCTCATCATCAGTATGTTCTATTGCTATTACCCTTTTATAATTTTGACACATTCACAACTTGATATATTGGCTTAACTGAGAAATTTCTCAATATAAGATTTTATTTCAAATTGAGAAATTTCTTAGTACAAGAATTTTAACTAAGAAGTTTCTAAGTAATATTTTATTTTCTTATTCTTCTTTCAGTTATTAAAAATTTAACTGAAAAATTTTTTAGTACAATAAATTTAATTGAGAAATTTTTTAATAAAAAAATTACAATGTACAAAAAATTTCTCAGGTCGTCGCCTGATAAGGAGAAGAAGATTGGTGCTAGAGAGAAAGGAGGAAATCGTCCAAAAAAAAAAAAAAAAAAAAGAAGAAGAAGTAGAAAAATGAGGAAATTGATGCTCGAGAAAAAAAAAAAAAAAAAAATATCGACGCCAGGGGTAGGGAGGCGGGACTTGTGTTTTTCACCAAGATGGTGAGGATAGTGCTGGTTACTTAAAAGATATTTTAGGAAATAAAAAAAAAATGGAACTGAATTTTAAAAAATATTCGTTGAAATTATTTATTTTATCTATTCAACTAATAGAGCCCCAATTTAAAAATTATAACTTTATTAAGCCAGAGCCCAAGACATTATTATGAGACCCATTTATTACCATAGATATGTGACTAGATTGTAATTAATCTAAGTACAGGAATTGAATGACCCTTTTAATCGACCTGTCTGATTTTATTTATATTATATTATTTTATTTTATTTTATTTTATTTTTATTTTTAATATTTTTATTAAAATTATTATATTATTATATTTTTTAATTTTTTCATCAAAACAAGTTAAAAAAGTAACAAACTTGAAAAAAATCCCAAAAAAAGACAAAACATCCTAGTAAGCCAAGTTATATTTTATTTATTTCAGTCTTTAGTAATTTTTTTTAATTAAAATTTTTAGTTTTTCATATAGTTTCAATGAAAATAATATGAAAAAATAAAAAATCTAATTAAAAGACATAAAAATTTAAAACTTAAAATAAATAAAATTATCACAATTTAACTCAAACCAAACCTATATGCACCATCTCAATGCATTGTCCAATCTGTACGAACAGATGAATAGATAATTCCATCTTGCGTGACCTTTAGAATAAAAGGGTAAATTACACAAATATTTTTTTTGTATTTAAAGATAATAGTATTTATATATTTTTTATTTTTTAAAATATTATTATATTTTTTTATATTTTTATTTTTGTAACACTTAGATTCATTCCGTTAGTTTTGGACAGAAACACTGTTTCAACAGTTATTTTAATTTTTTTAATATTTTTTTGTTTAATTACAAAAATTTATTTAAAAAATTTTAATTAAAAAATAAAAAATTAGTAAATACAAAAATAAGTAACATACAAACATAAAATTTAATTTATTAATTTATTTTTATTTTTAAGTTTTTAATTTTGATAAAAAACTTATCAAAAGTAATTATTTTTATCAAAATTAAAAACTTAAAAATAAAAATAAATCAATAAATTATATTTTATGTTTTTATGTTACTTATTTTTGTATTTACTAATTTTTTATTTTTTAATTAAAAATTTTTAAATAAAATTTTGTAGTTAAACAAAAAAAATTAAAAAAATTAGAAACACTATTAAGTGTTTTCGTCCAAAAATCCGTCCAAAAGTTAACGAAAAATTAACTTTTGAATCTAAGTGTTACAAAAAAAATATATAAGTGAGTGCAGTGATATTTTAAAAAATGGAGAGGGTGCCAGTGTTATTACTCTTAACTTAAATACAATAAGTGTAAATATAATTTACCCAAAATGAAAACTAAATTTTTTAATTAAAAAAATATTTTTATTTAGTTTTTTGATATAAAAAACCCTTGTTTCTAGTTGAGAGCAATTTTTCTCCAATCCAATGATGGATTGAAGAAGTCCAATTTTATAATTTTTGGATTTAAAATAAATCTACTTTAATGATTTGAACCGTTTACTTTATTATTTTCAGCGCATATATTATTACTATAAAAAATGAAGTTGATCGGTTATCGGTAATTGACTTAACAAATCACGCTTGTGTTAATAAAAATAAACTGTGATTTTTATTTTATTATTCATTTTATTAATACATATATAATTTATTAAGCCAGTTACCAATATCCGATCAACTTGATTTTTTTTAGTAATAATATATATATTTAGAACAAAAAAATAAATAACTCAAATTATCAAAATTAATTTATTTTAAACTCAAAAAAAATAAAATTTTGCTACTCCAGTCAAATAAAAGACCAGAGAAAAGCGATACCCTCTCTAGTTTACCCGTTAGATTTTTCTTTCATCACATAACTTTAAAAATGTAACTCCTCACAATGATAAAATATTGGAATAACCATGATATGCTTTTGTCATTGATTTAATAATAAGTTCAATTTATAATTTTATTTTATAGTTACAAGCTCTTCTATATATATCGAAGTTTTTTTTATAGTTTTTGTATTTTTAATTTTGTTTTTGCATAGTTTGCATTAAAATTAGTGTAAAATGAGTACAAATTTTTTTTCAATTTAACAGACTCACTAATTACCGTGTTTTTTCCGTGAGATTTAAATTATTGTATCTTGAATTATAGAAACAATCTGTGCACCGTAGTAGGGACCAATTTGTATTAAAAATATAACGTTAAGTACTAGTATTGATCTACTATCGTCATTAAATTTATATGATCATTAAGTTCAATTTATGATATGATTCTATTTATTATAAATACACACAAAGTATATAAATTTTATTAAATATAAAATCAAATCATTTTATTATTTTATTTTTTAATTTATTTTAATTTTTAAATACACACTTACACACATGTGTGTACCAATGGCTAGTTATAACGAGAGTAATTGACATTATTAAAATTAATAATTTATAAATTATAAATTATAATAAAAATTGTAAGTGCTTAGTAAATATATTACTTTCTAATTAAAATAAAAAAATAATTATAACTTATAATAAAAATTATAAATTTTAAAAAATCATATATTATTATTAAAATTAATAATAAAAAATAAAAAAATTAACTAAAAATTGCATTAATGGCTACTTAACATAGAGTTGCCCATAAGAAATAGCCTTATTTATTCCACCGTCTCAACCATAGCCCCCAAGCTAGCATGGTTGAGGTCATCCTCCAAAAAGTTGGTTTAACTCTGTATCACAAATTACAATAAATTTGACGTGACATTTTAGTTTTATTACATGTTTGACCTTGTGATTGGATTAAATTTTTTTTTAATAATTTTTAAATTTTTTGATTTTTTTTAAAAAAATAAAAAAAATAAAAATCAAATTATGTAGAAAAAATAAAATAAAAAACTACTTAAGTCAAATTAATTAATTTTTTTATAACTTTTAAGCTAAAAAACTTAACATAAAAGGCAGGCTAAACATATGTTGAGCTTGTATTATAAAAGAGCATGGCTTCTTTATTGAACGGTCTAAGTTATATTTTATTTGAGTTTAAAATGTATTTATTTTAATAATTTGAATTATTTATTTTATTATTATGAATATATATAATTTTATTGTAAAAAATTATGAATTATTAAAATAGTTACTGATATTCAATCAGTTTAATTTTTCATAGTAATAATATATATATTTAAAATAATAAAATAAACGATTTAAATTATCAAAATAGATCTATTTTGAACCCAAAAAAAAGTTACTCTCATTACAAAATACAATAAATTTGATGCGAAGTTTATTTTTATATAAAAATAATTTAAATTAATAGCTTAAAGAGTTGACAAACAAGTGCTACGTTTTAATAAATATGATCGAACTAATTCGATCTTTTTAGATTGAGTTAGTTCGGGTTTTATAAATAATTAATTTAGTTTTAGATTTCAAAAAAAGCAAACTGATACTATTGGTTTAGTTCATGAGTTATACTAGGATTAACTTGAATTAATTCGAGAGCCAAACCGTATAA
>JAOTRH010085440.1:0-16896 GCA_034768845.1 Heliamphora exappendiculata | reverse complement strand
AAAGCTAAATTATCCTTTTTGTCGTTACAAAAATCCAATACAATAAACACACAGACGAAACAAAACAAAAAAAAAAATAACTTACTACCCCCCCCCCCCCCCCCCAAAGAAAAACCAAAAAAAAATAAATTCTCCCCTTTAACCACATCTAATTTTTGAGTAAGAAACAAAATTAAAGTACAAATACAAGAACTATGCACGTTCTATACATTTGAAACCACATAGACTAGTCAATAAGACCCAAACATACAATGAGTCCGAGATATCCTACGTATGTTCATGCAGGAAGGAACATAATCACAGTAGATTCTATATAAAGTAGCGTGTGCGACTTGAAACGATGCTAGACTCCAAGATCAAATCTTGTATGTGATCGATATGGCTAAGTCACATTTATTTAACAGGAATAAAAAATGTCACAAAGTCAAATCAGCTTAGACCCAATTTACTTTACAAAATAACTCTCTCAATTAAAAACTGCAAATTTTTATTTTTTTTTCTTTTTCTTGTCATATTTTCATTGGCGGCTTTCACACTAATACGAACGAAAATGTAAAGTTCGTATAGGTAGTCATTTTCTTAAGCCAAACATATAGAAACAACAGTATGAGAGAATTTAAACATTAAGTTCAAGTAAGTCGCCACTATGAGGTCATTTTGTGACAATTTAAAAAATTGAAAAAATAAAAAAACACCCATAAATAAATTTGAACCCAAGTTCGGAGGATCTCTACATCTATCAGCGTTCATGTGGTATATAGAATAGATTCATCTCTGAATATGTTTCAATCACTATGAACTAGATTACTCAAAAATCAAAGTGGTATTTAATCTCAAAAAACGAAACTATGAGACTTCAGCTAAATATAAAAGTAATGCACAGAAACGGTACTCACACCTTAATAAAGTTTCCCACATTAAAAAAAAAAGAATTCAAAAAAAAAACTCTAAAAAAACAAATTAAAAAAACAAACGACCTGATCCAAAAACTAAAGATTATGACTAGTTAGAAAGAAGTCAAGATTACTTTTCTTTACCTAAAATTTTCTAAACTTGACTTGGTCCTTAACAAAATAGGATTTGGGTATAGGTTTAGACAGATTATTTTCAGTGCATGTTTTAATAGCAATTCCCCTAATCCAGGGATAATTTAGTCTATTCCTTGAATCATGCATCTGGTCAAAGAATTTACTTCTTCTAAGAATATGAGAATATCTAGAATAGGAATCAAAAGTATCATGTAACTGAAAGCAGTTTAGTCTATTGTGTCCTTTGACCCCACAATGATGACAAACATGTATGACTTTATACATTTTTACCTCACCATGTAAAATGGTGGTTTACTCGTCTGATTTCTCCACTTTGCATTGACTTTTGTTGAAGAGCCAAAATTTGTTCTTTTACCTGTATCAGCTTGGTTAAAAGCCTTGCAATAGTTGCTTGAGTAGGTTGGCCAACCTTTTCCTTTTCTTTGGACGATTTGCTTGACAAAGCACCTGCAAACCTAAGTCCTGATCTATTTGTCACATCTTTTTGCAACCCAAACATGTCATTCAAAACCTTAGTACCTTCATTTAATTTCTTGAAAGTATTTTGAGCATTCAATAGGTCTTTTTTAAATTTTACCAGTTTTAATTGAAGTACTTTCTTTGAATCAACACAAGCACGAAATTCATTTTCAAGTTCATCTAACTTGGTTTTTCTGGTCTAACTCAACTCAAACAAGTTGTTTCTTCTCTTTCATATAGAGCAAGTTTTTCACATAAAGTCTCCTTATCAGACTTTAACTTTCCAACCAAGGTTTGAGCTTCAGTTAACTCTTGCTGGACACTTTCTTTCACTTGTTCACTTAGTTTGAGTTTATCAACCAGTTTTACTTTTTGTTTGGTCAACAAATAACTCTTATTATAAAGTTTGTTATAAGCTTGTTGGAGAGTTTCATCATCATCAATGTCACTTATCCCATCTCCCTCCTTTTTACTCGAGTCACTGATAATGTTTCCTTTATCAGACTTTGTGTTATTTTCTTGAACAGAGGCAATAAAAGTAATAGCATTGTCATCTTCATAATCAGGTTCATTCTCAGCATTCATGTTGGATTCACTCTCGTCATCCCAAGTAACTGTGGATTCCTTTTGTTTTATTCTAAGAAAGTTTGGGTATTCTTTAGCCAAATACCTATATCCTTTGCATTCATAGCATTGGACTTAAGAAATTTGGTCTTTCGACCATTTTTTTGATAAAATTGGACATATTTTTTATTTTTTTTCCTGTGTTTCTTTTGTGATTTTTCTTCCTAATTAGGTTTTTTATTTTTAAAATTTTTTTGAACTTCTTCACAAAAATAGCCATCATCTCGTGGTAAAAATTATCATTAGAATCACTTGTATAACCTTAAGCTGAAGAAAATACCAAATTTTTAGAAATCTTTTTTTTTTTTTTTTGAAAATTTGGCCAATAGGTTTGCAGGTTTCCAACTAAATTTTCAATAGAAATAGAGTCAATGTTTTTACTCTTCTTTATTGCTGTGATTTTTTGTTGAAAACGTTCGGGTAAAAATTTAAGAATTTTTCGAACAATTTTAGGATTTGAAATTTTTTCTCCAAGATTAAAAAAGGCATTCACAATGTCGCTCAAATGTGCATAAAAATTATTAAATTTTTCATCGTCTTTCATTCGTAATGTTTCAAAATTTATTGTAAGATGTTGAAGTTTGGAGATTTTTACGGTGTCAGTTTCTTCATGAGTGACTTCAAGAATATCCAATGCTTTTTCAGACAAGTCACACGTACTTATTTTGCAAAACTCATCTTGTGTGACTCCGCTAAAGATAGCATTTATGGTTTTGTTATTCCAGCTTGTATCCTCAAAATGGGATCTGTCCCATCTAACCGCGAGCTTAGGGATGATTTTTTCGTCAACAACAATGGTAGGATACTTGTATCCCACAACAACAGAAAGCAACACACATTCATTATAGATTTTAAAAAGGCTCTCTCATGCGAACTTTCCAAAAGGAGTAATAAGAACCGTCAAGAAAGGGTCGTCTGCCGGTCAAGGCACTTTCTTGAAGAAAATCTATTTATTGCTAATCAATCGACGGATCACACTTTTTTTTTAAAAAAAATTAAAAATATTTTAAGTGTTCTGCTCTGATACCAATTTAAAAATTCCGTTTAAAGATTAATTTGTACTAAATGATTTGTTTAAAGAAGTCAAATGCTGCAAATAAATAAAAACTAAACAACCACACAAACAAAAAATAACCAAACACAATCACACACGTGACACAGCGATTTTTACATGTAAAACTCTAAATCAGGTAAAAATCACGGGATCAATCCAGATTCAGGAATAATCAAGTACTATAAAAACGTTAGTTATAAGAAATCTTATAAATCCCGTTGAATCCACAACCTACAGTAGTAAGCCTAACTTGTCAAATCTACGCACACTAACTCTGTGCTCAATTGTCGTTGGAATCTACCATCAGAATTCAACTGCTGATGTACTTCATCACCAGACTTTGAACTTTTAAGAATTCACTCAAGAGACTCCACGAACTAAATAAGGACGCTGAAGGTTTGATTACTTGATGTTCTTGACGGCACGAAAGTTATATGATTATCAAGTGATTTGAATAATGAAACTCCAAAGATATTTTGCAATCTCACTGTTGGATGGCTTGGGAGCTCTTTTATCAATGAATAAGAATCTTGACAGTTAGCCAATGTAACTATCAAAAGGAGGCAACTTTATAAAACCCTAGCAGCCCCTTATATATGTCAGCCCATAAAAACCCCAGCTGATAGCAGCAAATAAAACAGGGCGTGCGTATGGACCGTTCGATCGGTCTTTTGACCGCTCGATCAATCTTAACAAATTTGCAATAGTTTTGCATCTTTTTCAGTTCTATGCAGAAATAGAGTGCTGAAAGTGCAGAAACTAAGAACCTTTCTTGATTGCTCGTTGGACTGCTCTATCGGTCTGTCGAGTGATCTAACACCGCTTGTAGTCTTTTTATGTTTTTTTGTTCTGTTTTAGCAACGCCTGCAATATTTAATCATAACTCCAAGAGAACTAGTGTCAAATATCGAAGAGTGAAACATTAATAATTTTGTCACAAATTTGCCAAATGAAAAAGAATTAAATCGAAGGTCTAATTTCCTAACAATTTTAATAATTAAGGAAGCTATTTTAAGTATTTCATTTAGGTTCGCTCTTAATTTAAACCAAAAGTAAGAAAAAAGATTTATTAAAATTAAAATAATGTACAAAGCCAATTGTATTTCTCAGACAGTATGCATGCATATGCATTAAAACTATATATTTGATGGGAGACAAAGAGAAAAGTTATGTTTCAAATAAAGAGAGAAAATAGGTTGGGTTTAAAATGAAGAGAGAGAATAAGTGATAACTAGTTAGTGAAAGAAAAAAAATAGAGAGGGAGCCACACAGGATAAATGTGAATATCAATCCTTCTCCTCTGTATAGGAGATTTCTTGACATAGAAGAATTCCTAATCCTTGACCTCGTTGTGTTCAATATCTGATCCACTGTAGTAGGTGTCCATGGGTCGGGCCGGGCCGGGTTGGATTGGGTTAAACTCTAACCCATCAACCGACCATATGTGTTCGGTTTTTAATTTTGTCACCTGCAACCAACCAATGGGTTTGATAGTTTTGGTCCCCCCGCACTAAATTGTTAGGTTGGGCTTTGACTCCATATATGCCTTTGATCAGATTATATATCTCCCAAAATTGTTCAATAGGATATACCACACCCCTAGGCAGTTCTTTTCCCCCACCATCAGATATAATGCAATCTTTCATCCAATAATTAAAATAATCTTCTCCTTTTATCTCATGTTATATCCTATTCATACCCTAATAAAATATTATACAAGTACTCGCATGGTAATCTAATATCCTAGGTATTACTAGTAATGTCCGTAGTCTCTAGGTATTATTTATCCTCACACCCAACTAAAATCACATCAACAATCGAACATGGCCGAAGTTCACTTGGGGATGACATGTTAGGTAGAATTTCGTGCAGTAGTGCGAATGTATAGCTGGTAGGAATTCTTAGATTGATTACAATCACACGAATGTCTACAATTGTATTGTATTTGTATAGTAAAAAAAAAATGAACAGAGTATCGTTTCAATGCCAACCAAATCATTTGCTTTTCACGTCGAATCCAAATGACAATATGTACTGCGACATTCAAATAAATAACGTGGGGCCATCAATGTACGCTTTCTATCCAGCTAACACATTAGTTGAACCGCTTAATCTCAATTCGGTTTATTGGCTGGCTTACTTTATTGAATTGAATGCTGCAGTATATGCTACCATTGGAATTAAATACGAAAAGTCGACAGGCATTACTCAAATAGAATCTCGGCATGAAAAGTTGTGCAAATTAGTCGACTTAAAAGGCTAATCTCAAGTAGATGTCATACTGGTAATACAATTTAATGTGATGCACTTTTTTATTTGAATTTACGATCATTGTAGGCCATGAATTGCATGTGGTGTTGCTTGTTTGAAAGGTGTGGGAGAGTTCACACGAGGTAAGGATATCACCAAAGAGTAGTAAACATATATGTCGTTGACCGGAATTAGAGTATATCGGGAAATAGAGATAAATAACTCAATAGAGAGAGATATAGGTAGAGGAGCGATGCCCAAGATTCAAGTATGAAACTATTGAGAATGAGAGCTAAAATTATCTCTTCATGTGAGTAGAGTGCTGATCTCTATTTGGAGGGGAGGGGTCACGGGGATTGTACCTCGTTTCGAAGTACTCCATAATCTGTTAAGATGATGCCAGAAGCATATCAATGTCAGGATCTATCTTTAGTTGTGTAGGTGTAGGGTACTAAGATGGACTAGAGTAGTGGAATCTGAAAAGAGAGAATGCACAACATTGACTGGGGACCACCGCAGGTGGATGGGGTTAAAGCTTAGGACAACCTTAGAGAGGGTGGCAACGGAGAACTTAGACGGATATATGAGTTGCTTGAGGTTTTGTTTTTGTGGAGTTTCTCAGTTGTGTGTGGGAGGAAAATATGATGAAAATTGTACAAAGAGTCACGAGTCTTAAACGAAAGAACAGAAACTAAAAAAAATATCAAAAGCGTAAATAACAGAATGGCGATGGCAAGAACATTGTTGCGGCCGCCATTCTTAAGGACAAACGAAATGATGGCTGCAACTATAGAGTTGTTGCCGCCACTGTTGTTCAGGTCACAGTGTGGCAGTGAAGAAAGAGGTTAGAATTTTATGATATTCTTACCATCGGAGCCTGCTTTCTATGAGAAAACTAGTAAAGGGTGAAGCTCTTTTCACTAGCAAATGGATCCTTTCCTCAAACTCCAAACGGAGAATGGACGAGGACACATCAATGTGGGTTTTGCAGGGTGTTAGGTTTAGAAATTCAATGATTGTTGTTGGAAGAGGAGGGAAGCCCTCTATTTATAGAGTGAGGAAAGGGTTTCCATCTCTTAGGGTTGAAAAGGAGGTGAGGGGCAGTAGATTTGACTCTGCAGATGCTCTTCCATGCATGGAAATGAAATCAAATCATTGAAATTACGCAATTAGGGATCGAACCTGCGGCTGCATGAACATGTTTTAACGGATGCAGTAATGGAGCTGTGGTCATCGATCTGTTCCTCACAGATTCATGGCCACAAGAACAATTCTTGCATCCCTTAATGCATGTTTCCTGAACATGTGGCCATTATTCCTTTGTTGCAGGCTTGCAGCCACGAGTTTAGTTTTATCCTGGATTTTGAGTCATGGGTTTTACGGTATTTCGAAGAATGGGTTTAGGCTCAAGTGGTTCTTGAGGTTCCGAAATGAAGGGTTAAGGCTCAAAGGGGTCTATTTGCGAATTTTTGTATACCGGTGCATTTATTCAACCTGCATAGGACTTTTGTCTGGACAAAATAACGTGTCTACAATGGGCTAGGTTACTTGCTCGTAAGAGGATAGGTGATATGTAGATTTGAGGTGCCATGTGGTGTACGGATATTTGGATACCCACAACTTGCACTTCGTTTAAGAGCTTAGTTGTCCAGGTCCCATCTATTTCAAAGAACTGACTTAATACATTAATGTTGTGGGCATGATTCCAGTTGATTCCTTACTCTCCAGCCACCATGCCATAAAGACCCTAGTCTTACGGAGTGTGGTTCTAATGTTTCTTTGTGAACCATGCCTCTTAATCGAAGGCTATGGATTAGCGACGTGGATTCTTGGCTTTGCAGATACATCTCATGATGCCAATGATATGATACCTTCCCCATGCCCTCTTATTAGATTTGTAGATCACGTGGTAAAGATGATGTGTCATGCCATTTGTAACGGTAGTGAACAAGGTACTTACAAAAGGAGAATGGGTTAGGTGGTTTTCATATGTTCTTCTAGTATTGCTCTTAAGTTTATATAATACTGTGCGGTTGAAACTTTGTGAAACTCATTGCCGAAGTAATACGGAATTTGAATCTCTCTATCTAAATTTGTTTGGGTTTCTGGGATGGTAGTTTAGAACAATTGCATCCTCTTCATTTATATTATTCTTATTGTTCTTTCTGTGACATCACTAAAGCTGATTAGCAGCATTTGAGTGACTAGCATGTATTTTGATTTGTTCGTTAATAACTCAAGAGCCTTTGAAAGTGTTCAATCATAATATACCCTAAAAGATGGTCCTTTATATCATCTTTTATGATGACTCTTCTTAGCATCAAATGAGTGTGAACCAGAACTAGATATCTTGCTAATGATTGCCTATTATTACAGTTTTTGGGCTACTTTTATGGAAATCATCTAGGATGATAACAAAAACGATTTGGTTGCATTTCTCCTTGGCCTAGCATATTTCAAGAAAGATAGAGCTGTTTAATAAAATGAGAAACTGGTGGATACATCACCAATGTTTTTATTATCTACAACAGCTTGATCATGCTCTGGATGTAGGTTTTCCATCTCATACCGAACTTGTATATAGTGATTATTCATTTAGCTAATTGCTATTTCTAATTTTTGGTGAGAAAGTTGCTTCTTCGGGCATCTCTAAAATACATTACATAAGAAAAGTTCATGTGAACGAGCATGTGGTAATCAAACCATCGTGTGCAAGTCATGTGACATTTTCTAATTATGTGTAAACTGTGTCTTTTTGATGTGTTAAAGGAAGTAGATTTCACAAGTAGACACGGCAATGTTAGTTATCTTTGTATGCATTACTTCCAAAACCTATAAACAAAAATGCACAGTAGCATTATTGTCGAAATTATTTGGTTGCTTTCATGGCGGTTCAAAGCAACTCATTAGGTAGTTGAAAGTAAGAAGGCGTGGAAACGGCAAAAAATGGCTCAGTAGCATTTCCAGTCTTTGTTTTCTCTTTCTGTAGAATGAGTTTCTATCTCATGTCCAATTATGCCCTTAAGATGGGGAAGGGATTAATGTAAGGTGATGCTTTAATTATGGACAACTATTTAAGAATAAATGTATTTGTTCTTAATAACAAGCCTACTAACTCCGTTTGTGTGGTGCTTAAAGTCTTATCTTTTATACAGTCGGTTTTAAGTCTAAAGAAAAGAGAATACTTGTGCATTAGGTAGCTATTAGGTAGCACATCAAAAAAACTCGTCAGATTTTTATAAACATGAATTCAAATAATTTACGTGTCAATACTAGGACGTTTGCCTTAAACGACGCGTTGCACTTGTCTGCGAGCGTTTTGAAAAATGGGTAAGGGGCGTCGTATCGACACCCGGGTTGTGAAAAATGAGCAAGGGTTACTACGTTTCTTTAGATGAGCGGGGGTAAAAAAGTTAGCCTAGCGGGGGTAAAAAAGTTAGCCTGGACTATATGGTTGGATTAGTAACTTGAAATATAAGAACTTTAACATGTAAAATAATGGAATTAGTTAATACTAGGATTAAAAGAAAAATTAGTATAGCGTTCTTACAAGAGACTAAATGGGTAGAGGAGAAATTAAAAGAAATATATAATATATGGCATAAAATCTATTATACTGGGAAATTGAGACATAAAATTAGTGTATAAATAATAGTAACTAAACACCTTTAAAATAGTGTGGTAACAGTCACGTGAAAAGGAGATGGAATAATTTTAATTAAACTTGTAATTGGAGAAATTATAGTTAATGCGATTAGTGGTTACGCATTTCAAGTAGTATTGAATGACCATACTAAAGGACAATTTTAATATCAAATGGATGAAATGGTCTAAGAAATATCAATATGAAAGAAGATAATTATAGGTGAAGATTTTAATGGGCATGTAAAAAATAAGAGATAAGGATATGAGAAGGCTAACGGGAGATTTGGTTTTGGTGATCCAAATGAGACCAGAGAGGGAATTTTAGATTTTGCAGTAGTATTTGATCTTATTTTAATTAATATTTTCTTTAAAAAGAGATAGATGAACACTTAATAACCTTTAAGAGAGTCTAATAAAAGTCAAATAAATTATTTCCTTATTAGAAATATCGTTCGCTTAATATGTAAAGATTACAAGGTCAATCCTAGAGAATTCTTAACATCACACACAAACTTATGGTACTAGGTATTCATATTAAGGGGCACTATAAAAGCGTAAAGAGATGTTAGAATCTCACGAGTTAGATGGTGAAATTTTAAATGTGTGAAATTAAAAATTTTTAAGGACAAAATATATAAAGAAGTAAGATAGAATTTAGAAAAAGATGTTAATATTATGTGGAATACAATGACATAATATATTAAAATAATATCAAAAGAAGTTCTTAGAGAATTGAAAAGGGAATGCCTTATAACTAAGAAAATTTGGTGGTGGAACGACGAGATCCAAGCCATAGTAAACGTAAAAAATAAATATTTTAAAATGTGATATAATAATAGAAATAAGAATAATTTTAAAAATTAGCGTTAAGAGAATTGCTAGAGATGCTAAATTTAAAATTTATGATATTTTTATACTAGATTAGATAGTAAAGAAGGAGAAAATGTCATTTATAAACTTGCTAAGCGGAGAAAAACAAAAAATAAAAATTTTTACTCAAGTTAAATGCATAAAAAACGATAATTCAATTATGTCAGTGATAAGGAGATTAAGGAAATATGAAAATTTTATTTTGAGAAATTATTAAATAAAAAACATGTAGAAAGATTCATATGAGAGGAATTCGTTAACTCTTATGAAACTATATAACATAAGTTCTATCGTAAAATAAAAAAAGCTTGAAGTAAAAACTGTAATGAAGAGAATGAAATCAGTTAAGACTTTAGGACCACATAGTATTCCTGTAAAGGTGTGGAAAAGCTTAGGCAAAGTCGGAGTATCTTGGTTAACAAAATTATTTAATAAAATTATAATGACTAGAAAAATGTCCGAAGAACAGAAAAAAATTATTGTAGTACCAATATATAAAAATAAAAAAATATTTAAAATTATATTTACTATATAGATATTAAGTTGATAAGTCATATGATAAAATTATGTGAAAGAGTAATTGAACGTTGTCAAAAACTAATAATAATAGTGTCACGTAACCTTTTCAACGAAACTACCGTTGCGCTCTATCCCAACTCCAACTCACAAAGGAAATAAGAAAACCACTCATCTCTGCCTTTCCATCATTCTCTTCACTAGCAGCCATCATTTCCCAGTTTAATTTTATGCTCAGTAGATTATGGAAAAAAATTCACCGATTAAAGAGATTAATAAAGAATCATAAAAAAGAAGAGAGATCTGTGATTTTTATAGAATTAAAAAAGATCTATCATATAGTGCTTAAAGATATTATATAGTTGGCATTTGAGAAAAAAAGAGTGATAAATTAATACATTAATATGATAAGAAACATGTATGATGGAGTCGTCATGGCAATTAGATCGCCCACAAGAGAAATAAATAAATTTTTAATTATAGTATGATTACACAAATGATCGGTTTTGAGTTTTTATCTATTTTTTTTTTGTAATGGATAAATTGACTAGACATATTCAGCATAATGTTCTACGGTGTGTGCTGTTCACTGATAATATTATCTTAATAGATGAGATTATGAGTAAATTTAACGCTAAATTAGAAATGTAAAAGGAAGCTTTGGAGTCAAAATGATTTCAAAATAAGCATGAACAAAACATAATATATAAAATATAATTTTAACAGCAATAAGAGTATTAATGATGAAAAAGTGAAGATTTAAAAAACAAGAGATATTTAAGAATAAATATTTTTGTTATCTAGGTTTGATTATTAATAAATATGGAGAGACTGTAAATAATGTAACCTATAGAATCAAAGTTGATTGGTAAAATTGGATGTGTGCTTTCGATTTTTTATGTGATCGACGGATACTTAAAAAGATTAAAATAAAAATTTTATAAGACAACTATTAGACTCGTAATTTTATATGAAACAAGATATTAGGCTGTTAAGAAAGATCATATAAATAAGATGAGTATTGTTGAAATGTGAATGTTAAGCTGGATGTGCGGTAAGATTAAAAAAAATAAAATTATTAATGAAAATATTTATGGAAAGATAGCAGTCATACCAATTAAAGACAAGTTAAGAGAAAATATCTTAAGGTGGTTTGGACATAAACAACGTAAACCAGTTGCTGTAATAGTAAGGAAAATCGACACGATCATGATTAATGAAAACACTATGGGAGAAGGTAAATTTAAATTAACATGGGATACCGCATTAATAAAAGATATAATCTTATTGAAACTAACTGAAGATATGATTTTTAATATAATAGAATGACGTAAAAAAATTTATTTAGCTGATTTCAATTGATTGAGAGAAATGCTTAGTTTGATTTGATTTAATGAGCTTACTAGGTTGAATTGAAGACACTCACCTATTATATAAAATTAGAATTAATAAATGATTAACTAAACAACACAAAAATCTTATTTAAATTCATGGTTTAGGAAACTTATAAAAGCATGTGAAGGAGGGTGAAGAGCATTCAAACTCGAATCTCACTGAAACTTAGATGGATGAAACTTTTAGAAACTGCCTTTACAAGGGGAAGGATATCCCTTTTGTACAGATAGTGATAGATTCATGGAGTCCCAGCATTGGCAAACATGTACAGATTTCAAACTATATCAATTTGTCCCAAACAAAATTGTTTTGTTTTCTTGTTTTTTTTGTTGCTATGATGTTTTGGTTGCGCCTCATTTTTTGTTAGCTAATCAACTCTACTAGAAAGGCAAAACATTTTTCTTTTTACATTTTTCTTTACCCTTGTATGTAAGATAAATGCAGTTAAGGCTCATGAATTGGCTAAATCTTTTTTTATATCTTTATTATCATACAAGGTTTGAAGCCCTTCCTTCAGCTAGTTTTGGCTTGCCCTTTCACTAGGTTGGACCCATGAAGTTTGCCTTATTCTTCCTTAGAGAAAGGGAAAAGGCTTTTTTGGCTTACTTGTCATAGGTATTATTTGTGTTGGATGAACTTTTAGATAGTAAAAAGAAAAAAAGAGAGAGAAAGAAAATTTGGATGATTTAGAGCCCTTACCATAGTTATCTTAATTTGAAAACCTAGGCAAAGCAAGGACTCATCGATTGAAACCTTATAGTAAAAAGGAAGACATTAAGCATATGATAAAAGACTACTTTTGGTGGAATTGAAATGATGTGATGTCTACACAATATTTCTCAATTATTGATTGTTGAGTATGGAAGAATCCATTAGTATTTATATGGTATCATCTTCACATTGTAAATGCAGAGGTTTCAAAATGTCTAACAATTACAAGTTTAAAGTGTACTCATTACTCTTTTATTTTATATGTAGCTTCCCTAAACCTTATATAAATTACAACTAACATTATTATTATTATTATATGCATTTTTTTATAACGAAGAAACTACCTTAAAGTAGAGTCCTTTATACCCTCACTTAAAGTATAAATCTCTAGATACCTGTAATCACTCGCAAACTACAGATATTGGTTACGTCATGACGCTTCTAGCCGGAATCGAATACAAAATTTTTAAATTTACGGTTGATTTAAGTAACGATCTTAAATCGTTGAACTATCTTAGCAAGTTAACATTATGTATTTTTTTATCAATTCTTATTAAATTTTATCTTATAACCTGAGATTATCCCAACCCATCAAATAAGACAAATAGGAAATTCAAAGACCATTATGTGAATTTGACTTTTCAATCAAGCGTGGGTTAGGGAGCATGGCAAAGTAATAAGCAGGATTGTATTTTTCACTTATTATTCTATTAAGCCTTCAAGTTGAGATGTGCATCTACATGGACTTTGAGTTGGTTGCCCTTTAAATTGATGTAATTGCTGCACTTGAAATAGTGAAAGTATGCTCTGTGACTGTCCTGTGATGTGATGGTCATGCATTGATTTCTCATAGTAGGTCACATGTGGCACTCAAATCATGGAAGTGGACGGTGTTATGCCTACAGGGCAGCACTGTCGTCTTGTGTCGGAATATTTGAAAAATATATTTTTATGACTGAATTCGTTTATTACGTAAATTTTATTAATTTTGTTTAGAATGTAAAATTTTATATTTATTCGATATCTATAACTAAGTATTGAATAAGATCTCTTAATATTATTTTATAAATAAATAAATAAAAATTATAATTTTTAAAAAATTTTATTAAAAAAAGTTACTCAATCACTTAGTTACAGATATCGGATAAATATAAAATTTCATATGCTAAGCAAACTCGATGATTTTTACATAATACACGAATTCGATCATAAAATTTATTTGCCCAATAAATCTAAATAAGGCACGTGCTGCCGCGCAGCACAATCCCCAGACCTCTCAAATCATAGTGGTTGTCAGAGTGTTATAGTCGTACCAAATCAAATCAAGTTTTTTTCTTAATTAATTAGAATCGATTACATGTATTTTTTTTTACGTTATTCTATTATGTTAAGAGCTATATCTTTAGTTAGTTATAATAAGTTTATATTTTTTTTAAAAATATTATCTATATAGTACTTAAATATTATTTGTTAAGCCGAAGAAAAGAGAAGAGCAGTGTTAAGTAGCAAGCTAACAACTAGCACCAAAAAAAAAAATCATCAAATTTCTATGAAAATGAAACTAATGAATTTACGAGTGTGACATTCATATGAAACAATTTTATCCAGATAAGGAGTAGATGTGGCCTTTTGAGTCCTTGTAAAATTTGTGTTTTTACTTGTGCAAAACTGGTTGAGAGATTTTTTTTTTTTTTTTACTTGAATAATCTCGTGATCAAATTATGTTGGGTGGCAAGATAAAGGAATTAGTTTTTTTTTTTCTTTCATATTTTTAGTACATCATGTGATTGGCATCCTGATTTGACTATATGACCACCATAGGCCACAAAATGGACATGCCCTAAATTTTTGTAAATGGTAGTTTTGAAAGGAAGATGGTTTGGGTGATGGTGTTTTGCGTTATTTGGTTGGAATGAAACAATGAGATTTAAGTTTGGCTTAATTTTTTTTAAAGATTTTTTTGTTTAAAAGTTTTTAGAAAAATTTACTTGTTCGGTCTCTAGTTAGTTTTTTTTATATCTTTTTATATTAGATAAATTACACTGACCTCTCATGAGATTTCTGACAAAAATAAAAATCTCTCATGTGATTTTTAAAATATTATTAATTTTTTTAGGTTTAATTTTTACATCAAATTAATCTAACTGCTAAAATTTTTAACGAAAACCACCATCACTATCCAAAAATCACCCCAAAATTACTATAAAAATCATCTCCAAAATCACTCCAAAAATCACCCCCACATCCCTAAAACCACCGCCCCAAACTCACCTGCGTCGACCCCCAGAGAGAGAGAGAGAGAAAGAGAGAGATAGAGAGGAGAGAGAGAGAGAGAGAGAGAGAGAGAGAGAGAGACGTCGGGTTTGACGGTGACCGACAGTGGTGGTGAGGAGTTGGTGGGGGCGCCGATCACCTCTCCCCCCATATATATATATATATATATATATATATATAAGTGGACTATGCTATACACGGTTATTATTTTTGAAGCACTTCTAATTAATTTTGTTAAAATAATAAGTTGTTCGTATAAATATTATGACTAAGTAATATGAAAAAGTAAATAAAAAAAATAGTAATACATTTAGAATTCAACTTGGGTATTTCTTTGAGAGCTTCTAGAATTTTTTTTAAAAAATCTATAATTAATAGTAAAATATTCTGTTTCTAAAAAATCTAAACAAAAAATATTTTGCTATATGTAATTAATGAGACAATCAAATATTGGAAAACTTCATACTTGTTCCAACATTATTGGATTGAAAATATTTGAAATAAAATTCTAAACTTTAAAAGAAAAATAATATGAAAAATAAGTCACTAATTCAATGCAGACAATTGACACGTATTCCATAAACTAAATTGTTACCACGACAATCGTTCCAATTGTTGATGTTGACACATAATTTATTGTTATTAATTATCAAAACAGTATTATCGTTACTATACAATATTTATGATTCTAATTATCAAAACAACAAATAATTTGCAATTTGTCAAATACTCCCTCTTCCGTAACAACACCCATACAATGAAACATCGCAACACTGTTTAACACACACAATGCAACCGCCACTTGCGGTAGTGATGGTGGTGTTCGGTCATAGAGGTGTCGGTGGTGGTGCGGTGATTATGTGCTTGTGAGAGGGAGAGAAAGATAAATATGCGTGCGAGTGCGCGCACGCGCACACACACACACACATATATATATATATATATATATATATACATAGAGAGAGAGAGAGAGAGGAAAGAGTTTGGCGGCGGTGGAACGGCGGCGAGAGGCAGCGACGGGATCGCCAACAGTGGTGGTCGGCGTAGACAGAGTTTTTTTTCCCTTCTCTTTTTTTTTTTCTTCTTCCTCGTCTAACCTTAATCCTAAACTTTCCTGAGACTCTTCTTTAACCCTAAGTTAATATGCGTCTATATATATATTGTGAATGGTTAAATGAGTTTTAATTGTGAATGGTTAAATGAGTTTTAATGGCTCAGATTAAATAAGATTTAATTGATTTTAATACTTTTTCGGTTCCATGAGTTATAATCATTATAATTAATTAAATAACTATTATTATTATTATTATATATGTATATATTTAAGTATATATACTCATTTTATTAAGAAACATAAATCAAAATTTTAAAATGTTAATTTATTTCATTTTATCCCTTCTCATAAAAAACACTTAAAATGTTTGGTTTAATAAAATATTTTATTTTAAATTTAATTAAAGTCTAGCTTATAAAAAAATTGCAGTTTAATTTTCTCAATTCTATTAAAAAACATATATATATATATATACATATATATATATATATATATATATCCCTCATTTTATTATTTTGTTATTATTATTTTTAAATATATTGTATACTTTTATTGAATATGAGAATTAATACACAAAAATCAAGAAAGCATTATGGTCCACGAAAGAGTAAGTCACAATTTAATGCTCACAAAGTTTAGCTTACTTATATACTAACATAAATCGGAGTTTTAAAATGTTAATTTATTTCGTTTTATTCCTTCTCATAAAAACACTTAAAATGTTTTGTTTAATAAAACATTTTATTTTAAATCTAATTAAAGTCTAGCTTATAAAAAACATTTGGAGTTTAATTTTCTCAATTCTATTAAAAAAACATATATATAGCCCTCATTTTATTATTTTGTTATTATTTTTTTTTCAAATATATTGTATACTTTTATTGAATATGAGAATTAATACACAAAAATCAAGAGGTTATTATGGTCCAAGAAAGAGTAAGCCACAATTTAATACTCACAAAGTTTAGTATGCTTATATACTAGTAATATGATAT
>JAOTRH010085419.1:0-16898 GCA_034768845.1 Heliamphora exappendiculata | reverse complement strand
AAGAGTGTCTTTGAGATATGTAGTTTTTTGGGTCTAGCCGGCTACTATCGACGGTTCGTGAAGGACTTTGCTAGACTTACTGCACCGATGACACGTCTGACGTGGAAGGGAGTTGTGTTTGCTTGGAGTGAGTCCTATGAGTCGGCTTTCCAGGAGCTGAAGATGAGGTTGACTAGTCCACCAATATTGATCATTCCAGAGCGAGGCTTGGGGTATACGGTGTACTATGACACATCACATGACGGTCTTGAATGTGCTTTGATGCAGGAAGGCAAGGTTGTGACCTACGGTTCTCGGTAGTTGAAGATGCACGAGTGGAACTACCCGACAAACGACTTGGAGTTGGTAGCTGTGGTCTTTGCCTTGAAGACATAGCGTCACTATCTGTATGGTGAGCATTTCTAGGTTTTCTCCGATCACAAGAGCTTAAAATACTTATTTTCGCAGAAGGCCTTGAATTTACGCCAACGGCGGTGGATGGAGCTGTTAGAGGATTATGATTTTGATTTGCAGTATCATCGAGGGAAGGCTAATGTGGTGGCAGATGCGCTCAGTAGGAGATCTCACGGGTCGTTAGCTTCTGTGGCTATATGTGAGTGGGACATGCTTGCAGAAGTTGGGGAGTTTGATTTGTGCCTCAGGGAGATTGCAACATGTGCCACCTTGTTTTCTATAGTTACTCGACCAGCGTTGATAGCACGTGTGCTAGAGGTCCAGCAGGTGGACCAGGAGGTTCAGATGATACGAGACCGCGTTGCTAGTGGCGAGGATACTGCAGGATGGATTGCGGGTTCTGATTAGAGTCTGAGGTAGGCAGGCAGGTTGTTTATGCCAGAGTCATGTCGAGCTGATCTAATGGATGAGAGTCTATAGTTGTTACCTTTGTCGGTATGGCAAAGTCGGTACATAGAATTACATTTTATCTTTCTTCTCAGTTGTGTGATCTGAGTCGAGCTTACTATTTATTTACAGTTTTTCCTTAACTGTGGCATGATATCTGTCAGGATGATATGCATAGTTGAAGGATGGAAAATGTGAGATTTTATGAGATAAAACCTTTTTGAGACTCGTGATAGTCTGATGAAAAACTTGTGGTTTTGGAAGGAAAACCTTTTTGGTTCCCGGGGTTGAGCCCGTGTGTGTATAATTGTATAGCTTTCTTTACAGTTTTATTGTCTATATTCTAGTGGGCTTTGGCTCACAGTGTGGGATTTTGCTGTAAAACCTTTTCAGGTGAGCACGATGAGTTGACCTAGTGCAGAGGTGATAGAAGACTTGCTGTAGTTTTCCTTTTTGAGACATGTACTTACACAGGTGACGCCTGTTGAGGCAGGTTTTGTACGCCTTGAGGCGATACTATTATTCATGTATGAGATTGCATAATTTACAGTTTTATGAGAGTTAAACTGTGAGGATCTTTTATCCAAATTTTATACATTTTAATTATCAATTGTGAAACCTATTTTCTTAATGGGTGTTTTGGTGGGCTTTCGCGTGATCCGGATGTTTGGGGTGTGACATGATTTCATTGAACGAGTATTTGCCCATAGGAATCCAAAGTTTAACATACATGAATTGTTCATTACCCCTTGTTTTGTTCACGTCTAAGTCATTCAATGCTATTATTTGAGCCATGAATATATTCGAAGTTTTCGAACCTTTCTAGGTCAACTACCAATTTACTTAGTTCATGCAAGCTAGTAAATTAAGGGATTTTAACAACATATATTAATCCTATCGTGATCACCTTATCCATGTATTATAACTTTATCCGTCTCATATTTGTTATATTTGACAACATACATTAGAACTTGGGGTTCAAGTCTTTAAATTCATGAACTAATCAAATGTTTCAAAAACAAAGCCAGGTTTGACAACTTCATCTAATCTTATCTTTAAAATAAGAATTTAATGTTCGTTATGTCGACGAGGAAATATGATTTAAATATATACATAACTCTTTTTAAGTCCATTCACTGTGAAATTTAAGTGTTCTGATTACTTTTCATATGAGTTTAGCTCGCTAGATTCCAAATCACATTCATTAACCATGCGTTTGACCTTCATCCCAAAACTAACAAATTATATCACCAAACATCACATATCTAACTTATGCTTTATCACAACATTCAATTCTCATAAAACTAATTTAATTTATTAAGATATAAACTAGGATCTCATGGGGTTTATAATCAATCAATTCAACTTGAATTTCCAAAACAATAGTCATTAATAAAAGTTCCCCAAAGTTAAATAAATCCAAGTTAGTCCATCTTTGCTCCAAGGGGTATATTCAAAATTCAGTGGGTTTGAATCTTTTAGTTAGTTTAGTTTCAATAAGATCTGGACTTCCCAACACACCTACTAGGTTTTCAAATTATACCTTATGTTTGATCCTCCAATCATCTCGTAACAAATCCCAAGGTTTCATTAATTAACCTACAACCTCAATTTCACCACTATCTCAAATTATTAGAAAAAATCCCTCAATAATTTACTAATAAATCTAAACTCTTAAATTGTGAAGATTCTTGTTCTTCCCAAGTTAACATCACTACAGTACTAGCTCATGCCTTTTTAAAAGCCACAAGGTTTAGATTACCTATCCAAGTTCCATTTCCACTATATTCACTAATTGTCCTAAACTCAAATCCAACGAATCATATTTAATCTAGAAGCTTAGTTAATCTTACCAAATTAGGATTCGTACAAAATTTTCAACTAAATCAACACAAATCATAATCACTTCACCAACATTAGTCAGAATCCTATCTCGAATCGCTCCAATGCCTTGAGATTTCACCCATCCCTCCTCCTAAGGTTTCGGTCATCTTGGCCTATTGTGCTCCTTGATAGCTCAGCTGAATCGTTCTTGATTATTGACTCTTAATTCTCTCCTCTTGCCTCCAATTTGGTGCCTAATTTCCCAAGTCTTAGTGAAAATCAGAACTTCGATTGAAGCTTAGTGAAGAAAGAAGAACCACCAAGAGAAGAAGAGAATGGGAGGTAGCACCGAACTAGAAATCAAAATTGGGGTTTTGATTTGGTTTTTTTTTTTCACTCGATTTCTAACCCCTCCAACTTTCTAAAAAATCAGGATCACCTCTTGAGATTGTTCTCCCATGGAGAATCAAGAAAACAGAGGCAGCAAGAGAGAAAAAAATTGAAAAGGAAGGAGAAAGATGCTGCAGTTTGAAAGTGAGGAAAGGTAACTCCCAAACCAAGCTTATTTGATTTATTTGGCTTATTTGCTTATTTACTTATTTTTTATTTTTTATTTATTTAGTTACCCAAACGACGTGACTTATTTTTTAACTTATAAACCAAATAAGCAAAAAAACAAACTATCCAAATAGGGCCTAGGTTGATGTTATCTCTCTCTCGATTCTCTTACAAGCTTCCAGTTTCAAGACACTCCAATACACATATATTTTTACTAATGTTTACTAATATTTTAATTTATATAATATCATAAAAAAATCTTTTGACACTACAGAATTTGTAACATATTATTACTCCGGTGTCACGATACACACCCATCACATATAATATGTATTATTTATAATTAGAAATCATTTTTGTAAATTTAATAACGTTAGCAATATTTAATTATAAAATAATATAATACCGGGTTGATACACCCCCAAATTTTTAACATATAATTATCAATTCACGAAAATAAAATAGTTTATGGATAAAATCTTAATCCACACCTCAATTTCACAATTTCTCTACAAATCAATTTCACATTTCAAGAACACATTACACCCAACTTATGATTTTCTAGATGTCAACAAATCTCATGATAATTATGACATATAATGAAATTAAAAGCATATATATCACATATCGTCATAAGAGAGTTAGAATCTTACCTCGTTGAGTAAAAACCTACAAACTCGAACATTCACAGGAGCCTCAAACTTGCCAAAATCAAATTTTATTCGGTTAGAGTTGAAGATCTTAATGTGTAGAACAAACTTTTCTTTTTAAGTGTAGATCAAATCTAAGGTTAAAGGCCTCAAGACCTAGAGAGAGAAAGCTTCAAAATCCATTCATGGCTTCTTTTTGGTGAGAGAGGGAAAAAGTAAAAAAAAATGAAAGAGAAAGGGAAGTAATTTTTGGACAAGGGGGGAGCGACTTTACTTCCCTTGGAAACTTCGGCACAATCTCCTAGGCTACTAGCTCAAACAATACCCAAAATGCACTTAAGTCACCGCGATATATTTAATTCATATATTTGCATCCAAAACATACCGAAATTATTATTTTAACTTTAAATAAATTTAAAATTTTATATTTTTAAAAATTACAAAATTTTAAAATTATTCCCGAAAGAAGTTTCTCGGGCTTCTATGCACACAGACAAGTCCAATAAAGTTCATTAAAAAGCTACTGAGCCCACTGGCCACACATATATCATGAGCACACATGCCCAAGCATCATACCACACAGGTAAACTATTACAAAACTATTTAATTAAATCAATTAAAATAGGACTGAGTTTCACAACTCTCCCCCACTTAGGAAATTTTATCCCCAAAATTCAACATTAGATCCTGAATCAACATATTTCCCATCTATCATCAATGATTTCAAAAATATATATGGCGCATAAGGCCCTTCTAACGTCAAGATGCTACTGTATCCCCGTATCCAAAGATAATAACATGACCACGTAAACACGTTATCAGGAAATAAACATTTACACCGACTGTCACGATGAGAAAGGTCTCATTGACAGTAAGGGTATCCAAATACCCATGACCTATAGTTCAATTTACACCACTGCACTACCGGGATATAACCTACACCGAATGTGTCCAATCGAAGGTGATAAATTGCATAGCACGAAGCCAAACCACAACTAGAATTGGTTCAAACATTCTCTACTCTTGCCTACGTTAACTAAGGTTTTCACTTAAAATACCACGCAACTAGTTGATCTCCATCTCAAAGCACACACCTAGGATTACTCCTATAAGCCAAAAACACACATTGTTGAACCTTGGCACCATTCACAGGGAATCACACGCACCCCTCCTTACGCATAACCAAACCTCGTTTATGTCCTCACGATCGATTGATGACTACAAAACTCCAAAGCACATCATCACTAAACGTACGTCTATTGCACCATCACTGAAGCTAAAGGGATACTCATTCCTGAGCAAAAACAATAAACATCTAGTTCAAGGGGAAGGAACTCACTAAAACCATAGGATGCTTTACCATGATACAAGATTCTTAGGCAAGAACAAGGGTTCTTAACAGGAATTTTAACAACGGTTATGGTCTTGCAACACCAAAGATCAGGGTAAAAGATTACTAAAACAAGACACATCTTATAACAAGGTCACATTCCACAACGGTAAGGAAAACCAAATCTAGAGGCTTAGTAACCACACGAGTAACACGCCACTTGCTAGAATGATAAACACATCTCTCTAAGCCGGATAAGGACCACATAGAGAGCTAGCTACTAAGGTGGAGACAACACTACTTCGGCACGGGAACACAATCGAAGGGATCTTATTAGCAAAACTCTTAGTGACTTCCGATTGAAAAAGGCCATTCAATGAAATCAAACAAATAACATGAGTTCGAGTATGAAGGTCGAGTAAACAAAAAGGCACAAGTACTTCTATTCATCATCACGAGATCATCCAATCAAAACAACGAACCATGAACCACCTAGAGACCAAAACAAAGAATTGGCTGAATCCAACATGAAACATACTTACTCAATGAAAAAAGGCTAGTAAGCCTTAGCCCAAGCCACCCAAGGTTAAGCATAAAAATCATACAACATAACTCGCACACTACCTTTTTGCCCTTTCGATACTCTCACTCAATCACCTAATCTTTTAACGTACTCATGACAACCACACAACCAAAGCTTATCATTCAATCTCATCGAGATTAACAGAATAACAACCTCCCCCAAAACTTCTTAATGACAAACTTTAAGCATCTTCACAAAAGAACTCCTTCCCAACACAAACAAGATTTTCACACTCCAATCTAGGCAAATAGGTTGACTCTAAAAGGCCACATCAATGAGGGTCTTCAAACCCAAACTCCTTGTAACTCATAACCACACCACATTCTTTCTAAAACCTCGAGATCGTTTGCAACATAACTTTTATCCTCACAAAAATTGAGTAACCCAAACACCAACTCCAACAAAACTAAATGGCTTTTAACATTAAACAAGGCACAACCTAGAACTTATGAAGGTCTGTCAGGGATTCACAATACGAATGACACACCTACGGGTACTTCACACAAAACTTTACCTCGATAAGTGATAAAGGTATTACAAACCCAAAACTAATCAAGACATGCACTATGGAACAACCAAACAACCATCGATTTATTACTGCAAATGTAGATTCTACATCTCAACACTAACTCTCCTTTTTTAAGGGACTTATACGATAAACTTACCAGCTTGATATCACTACGGTACATAACCCAAGTACTAACACAAAGGTTTGGGCAAGTGAATCTTTACCAAGAAACCATGAGGAATTAGTACTAGACTCGCATGACCATGAGGGCACCGGTCCATAAGGCACAATAAAAGAGACCATGATGAGGGTACAAGACTTAAAGAGATTTTAATCTCCCTAGGAAACCACCGAACTTAGAATCAACCAGAAGGTCTCGACGTTCACATCCAAAAGGATAAAACAACTCAAAACAAGATAGAACTCTACAAGATAACTCCCTCCAGAGAGAACAAGAAGTCATGCATAGACTCCCACTCAACACAATTGCATCCTAGGGTAACCATTAAACACTCAGTTCATCAAGCACTACCCTTCCATATTTTGGGTATCACAATACTACACCATACCAAACATCACATAACAAACTAGGACAAATGCACCACTTACCGCGCTTAGCCTTCCAACTCAAGCCATACTCGTAAGCACTTAGTACCATCGACGTTACTATGTCTAAAACAACGCGTGTTGCAATATTATATGTTCAGCACGAGATAGACACAAAGGTACAACACCAAACATTCACATCATGCCAAGATTACACCCTCACAAAAGGAAGATCAACCCAACTTGGCCCATAATAGTTAAACAACAGTCACTATATAGACTCAAGCTCACTGCTTAGGCAAAACCAAGAAAGAAAATATTGGCACTTACTTGACAAAGGCCAGGATAACACAACCACATCTACACTATATATTAAAACATATGCAATCTATATCCCCTCAAGGGATATCACACTCATCGATGCACCATCCCAATGTAATTTCACCAACTATATCTGTAACGACCTTGCTCGAACCCTAGTATTAGTGATGGATAGTCCACGAGGCCATAGAGCACGTGAAAGATTCAAAACCCTAACTCGACTCGAAAACCCTAAGTGTAACCTAGAGACGCTAAAAAGGTTCGAAACTCAAGTAATAAAACCTTAACACCCGGTGAATCTCCCAGCATTCTAAATTAAATAATTATCATAAAATAATGAATTAAAGATAAAAAATTATTTTAACTAGAGTAAAATGACTGTTTTGCCCATAGTACAACAAAAAGTCTTTAAAAATTTAAATTTTGACACATGAATACCCTAAATCAAGAATTTAAGTACAATTAAGTCGCAAAAAGCACAATAACATCAAAAATGACAAAAATACCTCTTAGTGGCCGACCACCTTAGAAGTTGTGCCAAAAAGTTTCTTTTTGCTTTCTTTTAAGCTTAAAAAGATGATAAAGGTATTAAATCAAGCATTGTGGTGATCCAACACTTTTTGAAGAACTAATATACATAATAATATGGTATTATAGGTTAACAAAAGTAAAAAAATTACTATTGAAGTTCATACACACTAAAATAAGTCAAAAAGTCATATTTTGTCAAATTAGCTTAATTTGACTTAAAAGGCAACATCTATTTAATCAATTGCTGTGAAAATTATGATAACTCACGAGAATACTAAATTTATCATAAGCATACTAAAAGAATACGTTTCAATAAGAAAAGACACAAATAAGATACAACAAATTAACTTTTAAATCATTTTCTTGCACAAAATGGCACGCAAACCAATGTAAAATTTCATGATTGATTGGGATCATATTTTTTGTCCCCAAACTTACCCTAGCTGTATTCTCTTCCCTTGATATGATATGTCCCCTTTAAAACTTGAACCAAAGTCATTTCAACCCATGTGAAGTGTAAGGAAAAGGAGAAGAATGTACTTATAATTAATTTTTGTGTTCTCTAACCTTTTCCTATATAAACCAATCCAAACACCCTCTTCTCCACTTCATATTTTTGGCCAAGAGAGGAGAGAAACCAGATCTCCATTGTTTTTGAGTGTTCATATAAGTTTGAGGGAGAAAAAGAAGGAAAAAAAGAAGGAATCAAGGAAGTTTTCCTAAAGCTAAGTCCTAATCCACCATCCACCCTTATTTGATCTTTTAAAAAAGTAAGTAAAACTTTTAACACTTCTGTCTAATATCACTCAAAATATCCCTCAACTGATCTCTTTAAACACTTTAAAAATAGAGAACCGAAAACAAACCGAAAAGGCGTCGTAGTAACAAAATAAGGGCTATTGTGTTCTTGAATGAAATGAGATGTGTTTGTGTGTTGTTATTTTTGAGTTTGATGACTTAAAAGTGTGTTGGACCCTTGATATTCATGTCTAAAACACAAGCATGCAAAGAAATGGAACAAAACCTTAACATGTCATAAGTAGAAGCCTTGAACATAAGGGGACCTGATTTTTGAGAACTTAGATATTTCTGCCCTAAACTTTGGAACCCCATAACTCAATGTAGAAAACTGATCTAAGCATGTTCGTTATGTCCAGATATATATTTTTGTGCTATCTTTCATCCAAAGTTAGTTTCAACCCATTTGAGTAAGTAGAACTCAAGATATTACAATTCTACCAAAGTGCGTTGGTTTTGACCAGTCGACAATAATTACCTAAAAACCTAGTTTACAACGAGATCCAGATTTTGGAAAAATCATAAACTTTGTAGATAACATGTATATTTAACTACCACCAAATAGGAGCACAAAATATTGAGTTCTGATAAGTCAAAACTCCTTTGAAACTCTCTATTGTGTTTCATCTCTCAAAGGACACCTCTATCACATATTTTTGTGTAATCCAAAATTTTTATTTTTAGTGACCTAATCCAAATGTGGTCTACATAAACATTGTAGCTAATTTATTAAACTACTTTATATCCAAAAATTAGACTAAGAAGCCTCGGGATGGTCCCTCAAAACCATTTCAAACTCTCTATCCAAAACTTGCTCTGCTGAGTTTTGGCGGTTGATAAAACATATTTTATAAAATGGCCAATAACTCTAACTTGTTCTAAATAACTACCATTATCAATAAACATAAATCTTGTAGGGGACATGTTAAACTAGAACATATCCAAAAATGGACTCATTTGGACTTGATTTGATACCCCAAACCTGAGACCAACAGAGGCTTATTTTTGATAAAATTTTGAAGAAAGTGCTAAAATCGTTTTTGTTTAGAATGCTTTATTCACCCATTTGTCTTAAGTTTTGGTCTGAGTGTTAAACATAAGAATTGTAAAAATATTTTTATCTAAATAGTGTTTAAAAATTATAACTTGATTCCAAATCTAGATGCCCCAAAATCCTATCGACCTTTTAAATGTAATACTTGAACTTGGCCTTTAAAGTTAGTATGCGTATGTTTGAGTACCTTTTGTCGTGAAACTTGAGTTTATGTTTTGATTGAATTGAATTAGTTGATTAGTATTTTAAATTAAATGTATGATGATTAGAACTCATGCCATCAAGTTTGAATTGTATTTTGATAATTGAACTTTGCCATGCTAATTGATGCCATGCTAAAGATAGCTGCACTTGAGATCAATATTATACATCATGTACATTGTCACTTGCATCCTAGCATATTGGAGTCCATCTATGTAAATCGTTATTGGGATGGGCTATGTTGAATTGTCTTTCTTAATTTTAAGTCTAGGACATCCCTGGTTGTCATTTTTAAAAATATTTTGGAATATATTCTCCTTGTACACCTTGGGTGCGTCCCCGGTGTTACAAATTTAGTTTATACACCCTTGGTGCATTCTTGGTGTTTAAAATGGTTTATTATGGAGATTATTGGGTACCATGGGTTCGTCACTAGCATTCTGATTTTGATGATTTAGACTTGGGGTTGACGCCAAACAAGCATCCTAGTCCTTAATGTGGGATTTTTGCACTTTATTTTGGCTGGCTAGAGGATAAGGATGTTAATGACCCACGCCCACGTCATTTCCATTTTGTAGTAAAACAACCGTTGCATGAAGCCCAGTGATGCATTTACTATTCACAACGAGGCAAGAATAGATTTGGTGATCAAATTCCCATAAAGTCTACTATGAAATTCCCAGTGTGGAATTCATGTTACTATTTTGGATACATATTGAGTTGGGCTTTTGCATCGCATTTGTTGCATCACGTACATGTATTCTCATTTTTATATATGCTTTCCTTGTCATAACTATCAAATTTTTCTACCTCTATAACTATAAACTATATTGGGTGTTATATGATATGCATTGTAGAATATTTTCTTGTGAGTTTGGTTAAAAGATTTAGGGAGTTTGCTTCTGGATTTTGGATCATGGCATCCGTGCCACAGGTGAGGAGAAAGAATTCTTCGAAGCAGTCGCACTCGAGGAAGAAGGAGATTTTGAAGAACCAGGTGAATGGTTGGAACCAGCTGACCCTGACAATGCAAATTAAAGAATTTGAAGTTCACCCTTTTGTCCTTTTGTTATGTTTCCACGGGCTTATTATAAATTTTGTTAAATCTTTTGGAGAACTGTAATCGCTATGTATTTTGAACTAGCTTTGAACTCTTAATGACATAGTAATTATCGTATGCAAATATGAATGAATGGCTAGAACATCCATTTATTTATATTTATGTATGTCCAGACGTACCTAGAGGACGGGCCGTCACAGTTGGTATCAGAGCCTAGGTTTAGTTAACCTTTAGGCCTTGGATTATGGGAGGCCACGAGCTCTGTAGTATAGAATCTCTGTAGAATGTTTATATTATTAACTTATCACTTATAATTTTAACCGTTTAAAATCCTTACCTTAAGTTTCTTTTTTTATTAAGATGGCATCCAATGTTGAGTCAGTAGGAGAACCATAGCAGGCACATAACCCATAGGATTTTGATCCAGATAAAGATCCATAAGTACCTGTAAGGGAACAAAAACCAATTGATGCCATTCCCCTAGCTTCGGCTTTCCCAGAAGATTGGCAGGCAAACCCAAAGAATGAGAATGTTGAGATAGATGCGGACGAAGAACTAAACGAGGCAAATTATGGTGCTGATGACGATGATGGTGATGATGATGAAGACGAGGACGATGACGATGATGAAGCAGAAGGGACGATTGCTTTCCCCTATGATCAGTTTGAGGCACCTTCGCCCGAGTCCAATGAGGACGAGATTGTCGATACTGTTATTTACTACGACCACCCAGAATGCCAGGGTTACCATGTAGGAGATTGGGCGTGAGCCAGAATTTACCCATAACACATGTGCACATAGAGAAAACCAGAGGCCTTTCCTTGCTATATGAGACCTTTACGAGTGATTGAGAAACGCAACCGAAGACTTTACCGCCTAAACTTTCCTTCTTAATTCAAGGCGCAACTTGGAGATATGCTAACTATAAAATGGATGCAGCCCCAAAGACCAAAAGACGAGAAGGAAATTATTAGCCCATATGACCCGGCTATCAACTTTAACGACTCCGAGACATACCAGGAGATTCCAACAGCCATAACCAATAGGATGCAGATGCAGTGGCGACTCTAGGAATTTTTGTAGATGGGGTCATTTAGAAATTATAAGATAATAATTTTTATAGTAAATAATAATTAATCATCTATAATCAGTATAACACCATTAAATTAGAAGTTTTAATTAATAACTAGAATATCTTTTAAATATAATCAAACTATTGTTTTGACAAGAAAAAGTATACATAAATTTCTACAATTGTATTTGACGGAATTTTATATTTTAAAACCGGTATATAATAAATTAGTTATTAATTATATCAAAAATATTTTTTTTAATATACGTGACAAAGCAGTTTTTGAATCAGACTATATAAATAAGTAACTTTGTATTCAATTATGTAAAACGAATTTTAAGCTCTTAAATTTACATATTTATAATTGTGTAGAATAATTCAATTGTAGTGATATAATTAATCCTTCATTTAACAAAAGGCTTAAAGTCCTTTTTTTTTTTGCTTTTTGCCTTGAAACAAAAAAGCCAAAAAGTCTCCTAAGAAATTTTTGCCTTAAAATTTTATTAACTTTTTTGACTTAAAAATCTTTTAACTTAAAGCCACTTTAAACCATACTTTTAGGCTATTATTTTTTGATTTAAAGTCACTCATTTGTTTCACCAAACAAACTTTTAGCTTATTTGACTTAAAGCGACTTTAAGTAAAAATTCTGATTTAAAGCCATGTTACCAAATAGGGCATAAATTTATAGTTTGTGAAACTTTATATTGTGGCTTTTTAAGATTTAAGAATATACCGTCAATGTTTGAAATATAAATACTGAGAGAAATAATTTACTGCGATGTATTTGAGATAATTTATAGTATTTTTACAATATTATGGGGTTAACTATAATTTTTAAATGGGGTTAACTATAATTTTCTAATTGGGTCATTTATACCCCCAATTAAAAAATAATATCACCATAATAATTATAATTTTTTTTAATGGGGCCAATTGACCCCACTTTGCATAAGGTGGAGTCATCCGTGTGCAGATGGGACCAACCAACGCCTGGCACATCGAAGTATAGTGGTGCTGTTATAACATCACCAAAGCAACTTGGGAGCATGAAGCAATCATCTGTCACTTTTGCCCACATTTGTTTGTTTAGATTTTAATATGCTAAGCATTATACTTTTTTCTTTAGCTCGAAGATTGTATATGTGCTATGTGAATTTTTTAACAAACTTGTACTGGCTATGAGTTGGAATGAAATGCAAACATTTGCTGTTAAAATCTCTATAAGTAGTTCTACAGACCTCAACTTAACTCTACAAAATCTCAAAACATAAGAAATACTCAAGAACTAGAACAACCCTCAGAATCATAACACTCTTCTTCCTTTCTTTATTTTAGAGGGGCGGGTAGAAGATTAAACAACTAACAAGCAAATGGACCTGTAGACGATGAGGTACCAGGATTGGCTCAAGTTTTACGAGAACTGGCCGCTAGCATTAATCATCCGCACGTGCATGATCGAGCATGGTTTCTGTTAAAACTAGGAAGGCAACGAGCCCCGACATTTAAAGGTGGAGTAGAGTCGAGAGAGGTGGAAGAATGGCTGAGGGTAGTTAAGAAATTATTCAATTCTATAGGAGTCCAAGTTGAGGTTGATCGAGTGGCATTGCAATGCATTTATTAGAGGGAGAAGCTAATTATTGGTGGATCATGATCAACAACACTCAGGACGTAGCAGCTCTGACGTGGGAACAGTTCGAAAGTCTATTTTTGGAAAAGTATTTCCCAGTCCCTTTTCATCAAGGGAAAATTCATGAATTTTTGGAACTCAAATAAGGGCCAATGACCATGACTCAATATGTAAATTATTTCGAGGAACTAAGTTGTTTTGCCGTAACCATTGTGCCGGACGAGGAATCAAAAGCACGAAAGATCGAGTGGGGTTTGGAACCATCCATCCGGGCAAAGGTGATTTGTTTGCAACTTTCAACCTACACTCAGGTGAAACAAGCCACCCTATTAGCTGAAAACGATCTGGAAAATACGAGAAAGATATGAAACCAGAAGAAGGGAAGTACCAGCTCAGGAGGACCTGTAAAGGATAACCGAGTATTTATTCCCAAGAAGCCATACTACCAAAACAACAAGCAAGAATAACCAAGAGGCTTCACCATCATTTTTTATGAATGTCAACAATTAGGGCATAAGAAGGTTGAATGCTCGCGTCTAAGGCAGAGTAATTCGAATAACCAACTCCAACATTGGAGGCAACCCCAAAACAAGCCACCTAAGTACCTGCAGCAAGTTTAGGTCACTAGGCTAGCTACTCATCAGCAGAATGGAAGGGGGAGACCACCACTCAACAAGAATTAAAGACCCTAAGGAGGTTGGCCTAACAGATTGAGGGCCAAAAACACTAGGGACAACAACGGAACCGCCCAATGGGAGGACGTATTTTCGCTCTACATGAGGAAGAAATGGAAGATACCCATGTTATACAAGGTATGTTTGTGCTATTTAATACCTTTGTGAAAGTACTGTTTGATTCTGGAGCATCACACTTCTTTATATTTCTAGACTGTATGAGGTCCTTGCTCTTGAAACCTGAGGCATTAGATTAGACCCTAAGTATCATCATACCTTTAGGAAGTCAACCCCAAGTAGATTCTATTTGTAAAACATGCACGTTGCGAATAACCAACAACCTTATGACATGCGACCTACGAGTCATGGATTTTGATAGCTACGACGTGATTCTGGAAATAGATTGGCTCTCGAGGCATCGTGCTATCATCGACTGTTGATAGAAGAAAATATGGGCACAAGCAAAAGATGGCACTACTATACAAATTCATGGAGAACAACGCGAGATCTTAACTCTGAGTAGTGCAAAGAGTTTCAAATCGAGTAACTTCGTTGGAAGACTAACATATCTACTTGCTAGTACAAACGTCACGTTAAACCTCGAGTTACCATGAGTTGTATGTGAGTACAAAGATGTATTCCCAGAAGAACTACCTGGATTACTCCCGCCTCATGAGATTGAGTTCTCAATAGAGCTCCAACCTAGAACCGCACCGATCTTGATCGTAGCACACCGAATGGCTCCCACTGAACTAAAGGAGTTAAAGGACCAGCTTCAGGAGTTGCTCAGCAAAGGTTTCATTCGCCCAAGTACGTCACCGTGGAGAGCACCAACGTTGTTCGCAAAAAAAAAGGATGGAACCTTGTGCCTTTGTATCAACTACCGCCTATTGAACAAAGTAATAATGAAGAATCGATACCCCTGCCCCGTATAAACGATCTCTTCGACCAGCTGTGAGGATCAGCTTGTTTCTCAAAGATTGACCTTTGCTTAAGATATCATCAGCTTCGAGTTAAGGAGGAGGATATATCGAAGACAGCCTTTAGAACATGATATGGACATTACGAATTCGTAGTCATACCCTTTGGTTTAACCAATGCCCTAAGAGTCTTAATGAGTCTAATGAATAATTAGAGTCTTAATGAGTCTAATGAGTCTAATGAATTCGTAGTCATGCCCTTTGGACATTACGAGTATGAGAAAACCTTTTTGCCGGTAGCCATGCGTAAGTCTATCCAGATTCTCTTATCCATTGCTGCTCATTTTGACTACGAAATCTGGCAAATAGATGCCAAGACAGCTTTCTTTAACGAAAGTCTTGACGAGTGTATCTATATGATACAACCAGACGAATTCATTGCAAAGGGCCAGGAGCATATGTTGTGCAGGCTTAAGAGATCCATTTATATACTTAAGCAGGCATAGAGGTCTTGGAATACTCGGTTTGATCAAACTATATAGTCTTATGATTTTGATCAAAGTCCGAATGAATCCTGTGTGTACAAGAAGCGTGATGGAAGCATGGTGATCTTCTTAGTACTTAATGTAGACGATATCTTGCTCATCAAAAATAATGTGGGGGCATTATCTACAGTTAAAGTATGGTGATCTCGGCAGTTCGATATGAAAGACTTGGGAGAAGCCACTCACATTCTAAGGATCAAGCTTATGCGAGATCGAAAATAAAAGATGTTGGGCTTATCACAAGCAAAGTATATCGATAATGTCCTTACTCGTTTTAGCATGCAGGATTTCAAGAAAATGGTTTCTCCCTTTCAGGCATGGAATCACTATATCCGAGAATCAGTGTCGTATGATACTTGATGAGATAGAAAAGATGAAGGCGGTTCCTTATGCTTCGGCAGTAGGAAGCCTCATGTATACTATGTTTCGCACTAGACCCGACATCTGCTTTGTTGTTGGCATGCCTAGTAGATATCAATCTAATCTAGGACAGGAGTATTAGACTGTGGTAAAAAAAATATATAATCAAGTACCTGAAAAGGAATAAGAATTATATGTTGAATTACCAAGAAGACAGTCTAGTACCTTTAGGGTACACAGACTCATATTTCCAATCAGACATAGAGTTTACATTAGGAGATAACCTTGCAGATCCTTTACAAAGAGCTTATCGACTAAGACTTTTGATAGTCATGTAAAGGGCATGGGAGTCAGATGTATGGCAGTATAGTTTTGAGTAGAAGTGGAGATTGTTAGAGTTGGTATACTGAAAACTATATTTTTAGTATTTAATTTTATTTTAGTAAAACTAATTTTCTATTTTATGAGAATCTTTATGAGTAATGTATGTATACCATTTCTTTGATATGCATGGATATCTAATATTTTGTAAAGTATTTAATTTGGTGTGTAGAGTACGATTTGCACACAAAAGATCAGATTTTAGGTTCTTGCAGAATATAAGTTTTATATTCACAATTTAGATGAAAATGGACATACCATCAGTGCAACTACGGTACAGAATTTTAGTAGGCCTACCTTGATTACAGGAAACAGATAATAGCGTCGTCTATTGTTCTGACTCTCTGTACTAGTACACTTTGTGTGTATTGAACGGGATATTTGGGGTAATTAATTTTGTACTGACTATATAAATTAATTCACATCCCAAGATTATTATGAATAGTGTTTATCTTCTTAATCCTGAAATAATTATTGATTTGCATATATTTAATATTCGTTATTTTGATTCA
>JAOTRH010085408.1:0-16899 GCA_034768845.1 Heliamphora exappendiculata | reverse complement strand
GGGGTTTGGACGGTTTTGGGTAGAGGTTACAAACGGTGATTTTGAGGGCGATTTTGGAGTGGGCAGTGATTTTGATGGCGATTTTAGAATGAAATGGTGATTTTCGTTAAATTAAACAAAAAATTTAACGGTTGGGATCTCTTTGATATTAAAATCAAATATGATGGAGTGTTACTGCAATTTTTAAAACCACATAGGGGTTTTTATTTTTGTCAAAAATCTCAGAGGATCAGTGTAATTTACCCAAGTTTAAATCATTAAAAAGTCTTGTTTTTTATTCCCACATCTTTTAGTTTATTTATTTTAAATTTTTTTAGCTTTTTTATAATATTTTTCAATTTTATCCTTTTTTGTTTTTTTGATTTTTTTATCTATTAACTTTTTATATATATATATGGACAAATTTAAAATTTCACATATGATTTATTTAGCTTTTTGGTAGCTTAAAAGTCACTAATTGTTCAATCAAATAAATTTTTTAATTTAAAATGATTTAAAACTAAAAAATTAATTTAAGGTTTGATTGGTAACTAGCTTAAAAGTTAGTTTTTTTGTGTTTTTAGCTAAAATATTAAATTGAATTTAAAGTAGGTTGTTTGGTAACTTAACTTTTAAAGTAATTTTTTTTATGTTAGTTGTTTGGCTAAAAAAATTAATTTTTTTACTTTTTGTTCAAAATTAACAAATTTATCCTTTTAAATATTTGATATTAACAACTATATGTAATTAGTAGTGATAGTAAATAAGTTATGAATAAAGAATATTATTGTATTTTGAAAGTGGTGAGAATTTTAATAGAATATTCTTAAAAGTTTGTATTTTAATTTAATTTTTTAATTTTTTAACTTTTTTGCCAAACATCAAACTTAAATTTTTGACATTTTTAATCAAAAAAAAAAAAAACTAAATTGCCATCAAGACCTTAAAGTCAAGTTGTCAACCAAACACTAAATATAAGTTGGATAAGAGAGTAGCACTGGGTAGATAAATTTTAAGATTTTACATATAATATTTAAATTATTTAATTAGAGTAATTTTAAAGTTATTTATTATATAAATATTAAGTTAATTAAATATTATTATCTGTACTATTGTAATATTTTTTTTCAAATTATATTATTTGTCAATTTTTAAAACATATTTGACGTGATCACTTAGGTAATATTTATCAAAATTGAAAAACTTACAAATAAAAATAAATTAATAAATTAAGTTTTATGTTATTTATTTTTGTATTTAGTAATTTTTTTATTAAAAAATTTTATTTTTTATTTGTCTCATCAAGAAAATTTTAAAAAAATAAAAATTTGTAATTAAAGAAAAAAGTACAACAAAAAATAAAATTTTTAAAAATTTCTAGCTGAGGCATTAATTTAATGGCTCCCTTTCACTATAGCCTTAATTTAAAAATAAGAATTAATTAATTAATTATTTATTTATTTATTTATTATTGCTATTTATTTATTAATCATAATATTTTATTTGTTCATCTTTTTATTAAGATGAATTTGCAAAATAATCTTTTTTTAAAAAATAAAAAAGAAAAACACGCAAAAATTAAGTGAAGATAAATTAATATATTTTGTATTTAATGAAAATTTTTATTATTTGATTAAAATTATTTTTTAAAATTTTTTTTTGGGATGAATTAAAAGAATAAAAAATTATAATAAAAATAAATTTTCTTTCAAATCAATCTCATCCAGGGACTTTATGGCATATGAGCCATTAAATAATTACCAAATTTTGAGATAGAAGTAAATTAGTTTAAAATCTAATTTTATTTTTGCTTTTTGTATGTTTATGCCAAAAAAAATTAAATTTGGTTTAAAATAAATTATTTAGTAATTTAATTTTTAAGTTAATTTTTTAAATGTTAGTTATTTGGGTAAGAAGTTAGTTTTTTTTGCTCTTTGTTCACAGTGGATAAATTTACCTTTATATATATTTGATATTAATAATTATATTTAATTTTTAGTAGTAGTAAATAAATTATGAATCAGATATATTATTATATTTTAATAGTGATAAAAATTTAAATAAAATATTTTAAAATTTTATGTTTTAATTTTATTTTGAGTGATTTAATTTTCAATCTTATTTAGACAACTTAATTGAGTCTGAGTATCATTTAGTAAATAACTAATCTACGAAATTCTCATTTTGTCCGTCATACCGAAAGTATTCATATTTATTTATTTTGTCATTCACACAGGATTGTTTACAAACTGACAATTCTTTCCTAAAACAGAGCAAAAGCTAAAATTTTGAAGGTATTTTTATTTCACATTTGCTTTGTGTATCAAACTTTCCACTATCAAACACAAGTTCAATTTTCATATATGAAACATTATATAATACGGTAATCTCTCTGAAAAATTAAATATAAATTTTATATTTTCAAGAGTGATAAAACTTCCACAACATCTTTGGAGTATCAAATTATCAGCGTAAAAAATGAAGATTAAAAGTGAGAAACTCTCCGTGAACTTTCTTTCTTTTACTTTATGTACAGAATGTTAATATAGAATTTTTCATTAATTCATCCATTCACATTTCATATTTTCAAAATCGCGGCGTACAAATCGTTCATGAATCTTCCTTCTTTTAATTTTTATACAAAATGTTAATATGAAATTTTCGATTGAGTCATCTATTACCATTTTTTGTAAGCAAAATCGTTATTATATTTTGGGAAGAACCCTAGTCGTGGTGTAAATTGAACACACTGTGTCCATATTAGCATAGCAAACAATTATCATTTCGCACTACTTTTCACTACATATCCATATTATCATAGCAGATTATTATCATTTCGCATTACTGTTATTGACAAAACTTATATTACCATATTAACATATTATGCATGAAACATAATGCCGTTAATTTGAACAAGTATTTCATATGCAATAGACTAATATTCACATTTCTAATAAAATAAATACTCTTTTTGAATAAACAAGGTTATCGTTTTCAACAATTATGAGATAAAAATAGAATACATCAAATGAAATATAAATGAAAAATAGATATGTGATTACACGTTCAGTAATTACGACGTCCACACACAAATGGAATACATCGATATTAACGAACTGCATCCAAACGAGTTTATTACTCATCTATGGGTAATGACGTATCTTGAAAAAATGATTAACAAACGATTTTTTATTTGGAGGTGAAATTGTTTTTGGGTGACCTACCAATACAATGTCTTTTTGAAAATGCAAGTAATGAAAATGCTTTCTCCAATGCATTCACCATAGGCAAATGATTATGTAACATTGTTTTTTAGATTATTTTGAATATATATTACCAAAACTGTTATTTTTATGAAATGCTAATGAGAGATATCATTCCATCTTAATTGAAAGAATTAAAAAGCTTTCATTAATAAATTTGACCATAAAATGTAAATATTACTCTGTCAGAATTAATTTATTTATAAAATTCATGAATAGTAATTTGAGAATAAAAAAGTTACAAAATATATAAAAAAGATCTATTGAAATATGAGTTTATTACCTATGAATTATCCTAAAATAAATTATCAAAATATGACCTAGGCTAATTAACTCTTTTATTTATTTAATCTTTCTGTAAATGGGTTAATAATTTAATAAGTCACTATTTTAAGCCGGGCATAAGTTTATGAATAACTAAATCAATCAAAATTTTAAAAGTCGCCACTTCATTTAACAGAGGAGCTCATCATCTATAACTAATAAAACTTGTCTGTTATGGATGCTTCTCTCTCTCTCTCTCTCTCTCTCTCTTTTGAATAAGTATCTCACATTTGATGTATCTTTTTATTTGATGTCAATATGAACTTATAATGCATTTAAATCTTTTAATTTTTCCCATTCAAAGAAAAAAAAGGACTTGTTTGTTAATAATTATTTGGACTTGTTTGTTACGAGGGATAGAAGTTGGAATAGAATTTTTTTTTAAAAATGTGAAACCCAACTTATAAGAGATTATTTCTTTGAATTATTGATTTCGTATTTGTTTTGCAAGATTAAATTGAATAATTTGATAAATTTTAGATTATTATAATTAAATTTGTGGGATTAATAATATTTTCCCTTGTATTATTAATAATATTTTTGAGTTATTTTATTTTCTCATTTAACAAATAATTTTACAATTTTATCTCATTTTTTTAATATTATTTTAACTAAGTAAGCATAAATTAAAATTTTCACAGTGCAGATAAACGGAAGCAAGGGGGGCATATAAGAGCGATGGCCTTTCACAATTTTAGAAAAAACTCACAATTATAATTGTATTAATTCAAAGTATATTTAGCTTATATAGATTTGCTTCCTTAAAAAAAATTTAAAAACTTAATATTTGTCTTTTTAAAAACTTATAAAAATAATTTATTCCCCCTAAATTAAATTTCTGGATTCATCCCTAATAGTACATAAATTATATACATAACTTCATATTAAAAAAAAAGAATTGTCATACTTGTTTATTTAATGTTATCTAAACTCATCCGCAAATCAAACAAGTCCATACTTGACCCCTTTGCGCGAGATTTAAAAAGCTTAATTTTTATAAGAAGTATAATTTTTTTAAAAGAAAAATAGAAAAAAAAAACTAAATCGTTTGAGATAAAATGTTCAGGGTTTTTTTTTCTTGTTAAAATATTTAAAATATATTTTTATTTTATTTTTAAATTAGAGTATTTAGGATAATAACACTTATTTGATAGTAGAGTTAGCTTAAGGGTATTATAATTATTTTACTTAAAAATAATAAGTACTTAGAATGTTTATAGTTTTTTTTTCTTAAAAAAAAAAGGTCAAAAAAAAATTAGTAAATCTTTTAAAAATACCAAACACTACAATTTAAAAATTAATTTTTTTATAATAAATTTATATTTTAAAATATCAAACGCGGACTTAGAAATTCGATCATCACTAGCGATACAAGGATATGCATGGTGTAATTAATGTACTTTAATGATTTAAGTAATAGCTATCTAAAGATCGAATTACTTTAATTAGTGATTAACTTATTTTAAGTAATCGGCATTAAATTTTAACAACGTCATTAAATTGTAATTAATTATATTATTGTTAACTTATTACAATAAAACTCATGCTTTATAGTATATAGGCAACCAAAAAAAACAGTTATTATTTTTAAAAAGTCAACTTTTAAGGTAGAGCGTTTGATATTTTTAAAAAATTTACTAATTTTTTTTATTTTTTTTCAAAAAAAATAAATTTATACACATTTCAAATATGTTATTTTCGTTTTGAACAATATTCTCAATTAAAAATTTAATTTTACTCCTAAAAATAAAAAAAATCGCGCTAGTAATTCAAATAATGCGATTTAAAAGTAAAAATTAAATACATGATAGTTTTCTTTTTTTAAAAAAATTTAAAAATTAAACTTTTTAAACATCTCATACAAAGCTCAAAATGATATTGGTGACATTGTTATATTATAAGTCGTCGTAATAAATATATTTAGAAATAACAATTTTTCTAGCATTTTTTTTCCCATGTCACCACTTAAAATTTATGGTTTATTTATTTATTTATATCCAATGACAAGTGGGGCAAGGCAATATTTATTTTTTCTGCGTCAATTTATCCCATATCATCCTCGATAATATAATTAAATACTTTTATATTCATGAACACATATACAAAGTTTAAATATAACAAGTCTGAAATCTAAAATTACTATACACTTATCTCTTATTTTTCCATCTAATTTTTTTCATCATTTTAGTTCTAATCTTTTACCAATCATTATTTATCTTTATAGTATATATTATCTCTAATTTTTATTATTTTAATTAGTTTTATAATTTATTAATTATTCTCAATATATTTTTGTTGAAATTTTTAAATTTAATTGGCCATTGAATTTCATAATTCAATAACTGAATTCAATTGACAATTGAATTGGCTATTTAATTGGCAATTGATTCCTTTTGTAACCCTTCATGAGTGAAATTTTATATAAAGTTGCCTTTCTTCTTTCATTTTTTTGTAGAGAAAAACATAAGAGCAGAGGTGCGTGCACAGAGGTAAGAGGAGAGTATACAGACATGTTGCAAACTGTGAGAGAGAGAAAGACAGACGAGTTACATTCGTAGCCGATCCTTATTGGTGTTCAAACGTTCGGGTCAACCGTTTTATCCTGAGAGAGTGACCCCGGTGAAAAATCTACAACACCTTCGGTAGGCGGTGAATCATTCTTAAAAAAGCTGCGTTTGCAGGACTCGATTTGCATATTCTGTTCATATTATTTCCGCAATTTCGTTTTTTGTAAATTTTGTTTATTGTAATCTTTGAAAGTTAATAAAGATGTATTTTCTGGACTACCGAACATGTTTATTATGGCGTTATATCTCTCCTAACAATCTTAAGAATGATCCAATTTTAAAATCTACTCGGTTTGGATCTTCAATTTTCTTGACCAGAAAGTACATATTTATACTTCTAACATATTCTGTGAGTATGTTCAGGTTTTATGGGTTCTTTGCAGTATGGGAACATTATCTTATTCAGAATAATGTGTTCAGAATAATCCAAACCACAATGGTTGGCTTTCCGCCATCACCTAGTCGCTGTTCTGAAATTTGAGATTTGGTCGTTTGTGTCAACACCTTTTTATTTGTGTTGACACTTTTGGCTGCTTATGTCAACACATTTTCTGTTGGTGTCGACCCTTTCCTTCTGTTGGTGTTGAGTTGAACTTTCAATTCTTTTGTGTCGACACCTCTCTCTGTTTGTGTCGACACCTACCTCTGTTTGAAACTCTCGGCTCTTTTGTGTCGATACCTCTCTCTATTTGTGTTGACACCTACCTCTGTTAGAATCTTCGGTTCTTTTGTGTCGACACCTGGGGTATTTGTGTCGACACGTTCGTTGGTTGCTGTTTCCGTTGAATCTGTCGGCTCTTTTGTGTCGACACCTGGGGTGTTTGTGTAGACACCTTCGATGGTTGTGCTGACACCTTTCTCTGTTTGTGTCGGCCCTGGGTTGTCTGCGTTGACACTTTTTAATGTTTGTGTCGACACCTTTAATGTTTGTGTTGACACCTTTTTCTGTTGGTGTCAACTCTTTCCTTCTTGTGTCGACACCTTCGCTATGATGCTTAATTGAAATCTGCTTAATAAAGATCTGATTGGCTAAGGCCGTAGACAGCCGTGCACGGCTAACCTTTGAAAGGTTGAATGGTTCAGCCTTCTGGGATTTGGTAGCACTTGCTATGAGCAATGATGCATACCATTTTGGTTTCGAGGGTGCTGCTCTCGAACTCCCGCCTGGGGCGCTGCCTCCGAGACCCCCACGACCCATTGAGGGCACTGCCCTCAAACTCCTTCCTAGGGGTGCTGCCCCTAGAAACCCCACTAGAGGGCACAGGCCCCTAGAACCCCCACCAGGGGGCCCCCTGGGACCCCGCCACATGATGTTCGAGGGAATTAAGTATAGATTGTTAATCTATTCTTATTGTTGATATTGTAAAGATCTAATATGTGAATTAATCTTATTTCAAGAAACATAACGACTGAAAAATAAGCTGCTCCTAAAAGCTAGTCGATCATATGCCTGGTGTTCTAACTGTTCATTTGTCTCACGTGGACAAGTTAAGAAAGTTTGGAGGAGGAGTTGACTTCAAGAGATGGCAACAGAAAATGGTGTTCTATCTCACCACTCTAAATCTAGCATCATGCCTAACTGAGAAAGCTCTAGTTGCTGATGAGAATGCAGACACTCAGAAATTAATGGTTGTTGATAATTGAAAGAATGCCGATTATCTGTGCAAGAATTATATTCTGAAGGCTCTAGATGACTCATTGTATTCTGTGTTCAATGAGGCGAGAATGGCTAAAGAACTATGGGAGTCCTTAGATCAAAAGTACAAAATTGAGGGTATCGGGTCCAAGAAGTTCATAGTGGATCGATTCCTTGATTATGTGATGAATGACTCAAAACTTGTGACGGCTCAAGTCCAAGAGTTTCAAATTTTGATCAATGAGATCAAAGCAGAAGGGATGTTACTGAGTGAAGTATTTCTAGTGGCTGCAGCCATCCACAAGCTTCTTGAAACATGGAAGGAATTCAAGAGTTATCTAATGTTCAAGAACAAGGAGATGACTCTAGAGGCTCTATTCTTAAAGCTTAATGTTGAGGAAGAAAATCGAGTAAGGAGTAAGAGTATTAGGTTCAACTCCAGCATGGCCAATGTGATGGAAGTTGAAAACTCTTTAAGAGCAAAGAAAGTGTTCATGACAGGCATGCCAATACAAGATTTGACAAAAAAGTCAAACTAGGACCAAGAGGTCATATTGCCAAAAAGCAGAAAGAGAAATTCTAAGAAAAATACTTTAACTGTGATAATTTTGGGTATCGTGCTTTAGAGTGTAAGAAGCCAAAAAATTCCCAAGTTCAAGCTCATATGGCAGAGGTAACTGAGAGTGTCTTGAATATTGATCTCTCGGCCATGGTCTCTGAGGTGAACATGGTAGACTCAAATCCACAAGAATTGTGGATAGACACAGGGGCCACTCGTCATGTCTGCTGTGACAAACAAATGTTTAACATCTTTGAGATGGGGGCCCATAGTCAGAAGCTATATATAAAAAATTTAGCTACCTCAAATGTGTTGGGGTAAGGTCAGGTGATCTTTAAGATGACATCCGAAAAAGAGCTGACATTGAATAATGTGCTCTATGTGCCAGATATTCAGAAGAATCTGATCTATGGGTCTCTATTGAGCAAGCATAGGTTTCGGATAGTCTTTGAGGCGGACAGAGTTACTCTGTCTAAGGCAGGGATGTATGTGGGTAAAGAATATGTGACCAATGGTCTATTCAAAATGAATGTAATAACTGTCATTTTCACTGCTAATAAAATAAAATCTCATGTTACTTATGTGCTTGAGTTTTCTATTTTATGGTATGGTAGACTAGGTCATGTTAATTATGATTCTATGCGTAGATTAATTAACTTGGAGCACTTACCTGGTTTTGATATTAATAAAACTCACAAGTGTGAAACTTGTGTGGAGGCTAAGTTAACTGGGTCTTCATTTCACTAGGTTGAAAGAAGCACCGAGCCACTGGATTTAATTCACATTGATGTGTGTGATCTGAAATATGTTCAAACTCTCAGTGCTAATAAGTACTTCATCATATTTATTGATGATAGTAAAAAGTACTGCTATGTATACTTGCTAAAGAGTATGAATGAAATTTTGAACAAATTCATTCTGTACAAGAATGAAGTTAAAAACCAACTTAGCAAAAAGATTAAGGTGTTGAGAAGTGACCGATGTAGTGAATATGAATCACCGTTTGGTGGATATTGTGCTGAGCACGAAATTATCTACCAAACCACTGCACCTTACTCACCTCGGCAGAATGGGACTGCTGAACGCAAAAATCGTATCTTAAAGGATATGATGAATGCTATGTTGGTGAGTTCTGGGTTGCCTCAGAACATATGGGGTCAAGCGGTTCTCAGCGCTAATCACATCCTGAATTAGTACCCCGCAAGAAGAATGAAAAAACACCTTATGAGTTGTTTACGGGTAGGAGGCCTACCTATAATTACTTAAGAACGTGGGGGTATCTTGCAAATGTAGCTATACCTCCTTCTAAGAATGAGAAGATAGGTCTAAAAACCGTTGATTGTGTTTTCATCAGTTATGCGCAAAATAGCAGTGCTTATCGATGTCTTGTGTATGAATCTACAGTAACAGATATTCACAAGAATACAGTTATGGAGTCTAAAAATGTGTCGTTCTTTGAACACATATTTCCGAATAGATTCATTAAAGAGTCCAGTTCAGTAAAACGGACTTTGCATTCTGCTAATGATAGCAGTAGAGATCAAGAAAAAAAATTGATATAGAGCCAAAGCGTAGCAAACGGGCTATGAAATCAATCTCTTTTGATCCAGATTTTCTAACCTACTTGTTAGAAAATGAGTCTCGTACGTACAAGAAAGTTGTGAGCTGTCCTAAGACTCAGTTTTGGAAAGAAGCGATTAAAAATGAGATTGATTCCATACTGCAGAACCATACGTGGAAACTTGTGGACTTCCCACAAGGTAGTAAGCCTTTAAGCTACAAATAGATATTCAAGAGGAAGATGAAAGCAGATGGATCAATAGATAAGTACAAAGTTATGCTTGTTATCAAAGGATACAAATAAAAAGCAAGCCTAGATTACTTTGATACTTATTCTCTTGTATCCAAGATAACCTCAATTCGTATGATAACCGCTATTGCGACCTTACGAAATCTAGCGATATATTAGATGGAAGTAAAAATAACTTTTTTAAATAGAGATTTAGATGAAAAAATCTATATGGAACAACCTGAGGATTTTTCTGGGCCTAAAGAAAAAGTCTGTAGGCTAGTTAGATCTTTGTATGGTTTAAAGCAAGCTCCTAAACAATGGCATGAAAAGTTTGACAATGTAGTATTGTCTCATGGGTTTCGAATCAACGAATGCGACAAGTGTGTATAGTCAAAGACACTGATGAAGGTTATGTCATCTTGTGTCTCTACGTTGATGACATGCTCATTGTGGATAGTAATAACAAGGTTATCCAGTCCACTAAAAATATGTTAAATTCAAAGTTTGACATGAAGGATATGGGTCTCTCTAATGTGATTCTAAGTGTCCAGATCACCAGAACATTGGACGGCCTTACGTTGTCTCAAACTCATTATGTTGATAAGATTTTGAGAAAATTCAATAATTCTGACACTAAAGTCGCCAGGACCCCGGTGGACATGAGTATCCATTTATCCAAGAATAGGGGAAAAATGTCTTCCAATTGGAATATTCTCAGGTCATCAGTAGACTAATGTACTTGATGAGTTTTACAAGGCCTGACATAGCTTACTCAGTAAGTAGACTGAGCCGATACATGAGTAATCCAGGACATAATCACTGGAAAGCGGCAGTTAGATTGTTACGCTATTTGAGATATACTCGTGATCTTGGACCACACTACTCCAAATATCCTACAGTATTAGAAGGGAACTGTGATGCAAACTGGATATCGAAGACGAAAGACTCAAAATCTACAAGTGGATATGTATTTCTACTTGGTGGTGCAGCAGTATCTTAAAAATCTTTCAAATAGACGTGTATAGCACGTTCTACGATGGTGTCAGAATTTATTACTTTAGATAAAGCAACTGAAAAAGCCGAATGGCCATGAAAATTTGTTGAAGATGTTCTAAGATGGCCTAGACCTGTACCAGCTATTTGTATCCATTGCGATAGTCAATCAGCTATAGGTATGGCACATAGTCATATGTATAATGGTAAGTCTAGACATGTATGTCGTAGACATAATACCATTAGAAAATTACTCTCAAGTGAGGTTGTCACAATTAACTATGTAGAGTCAAAGGACAATATTACAGATCCGCTAATCAAAAGGTTAACTAGAGAGTTAGTTGAAAGAGCATCGATGGGAATATGATTAAAGCCTGTAACATCAAAAGGTATCGTGAAGAAAAATCCAACCTAGCTGACTGGAGATCCCAAGATCTAGGTTCAATGGGACAACCTAATTGTGTATACCTAAGATAATCACCGTGGAGTTTGTGAACTCTTACCTATTCCTATGATGAAGCGGTGATTTGGGAGGTGAAGCATTAGTTTTTAATGACTTTTACCGGTGATCTAGGTTGGTATGAAAAAATACCATTGAATAAAAGTCATCTATGTGAGTATGAAGTGGGGCCGCTTCTTTGAGAATTTGACAAGACAAAATTCTCGAAAAAATACTTGCAGAACCAAGAAGGATGTTTCATGGCCAAAACGAACACAACCGTGAGAACGAAAACTTCATTGTGAAAGTTGTTGTGTAAAACCTATTGTCTCGGTTTACTGCTAAGGCGACACAGTTCAAGACGGTACTGCCCACTTGTTTCTCGGTTTACTTGTTTGACAAAAAAATAAAAAAAAATAAAAAAAAATAAAAATTAAAAAATTAAATCAAAACACAAACTCTAAGAATATTCTATTCAAATTCTTACTATTTTTAAAATATAATAATATTTTTTATTTATAACTTATTTACTACTACTACTAATTACATATCATTGTTAATATAAAATATATAGAATGATAAAATTGTTTATTTTTAAACAAAAAAATAAAAAAATAAACTTTTTATTCAAACAATTAACTTCAAATAATTAATTTAAAAGTTAATTTATCAAATAACTTACTTGAACTATATTTAAATTTTTAGCTAAAAGTATAAAAAATTAAAAATAATAATAATTTTTAAGGTAGCAACCAATCGGGCCTTGAGAATTAGTGTAAACACTCTTAAACATAAAACAAAAAAAAACAAAAAAACTATAATGCTGAATTTCTAGCCTAATTTTCTAGTAGAACTTTAATAGTATTTGCGGGCTCGACCTTCAGCATAAGCGGCTGCCGCTTTGGACTCTTAAAGTTTGTTAAAAAATTGAGGTTGTCTTTTTAGATAAGATTTTTATACTAAGTTAAAAAATATTTCTTTTAATTAAACCTTGTTCAAATAAAGAATTTTTAATTATTTTGATTTTAATTTTATCAAAATCTACATAGATTCATCTTTTAATATTAAATTGAAATTAAAACTATTTTGTTAGTGAATAGTCTAAATTGTGTGGTTTTCAAAAACAAACTTACCCAAAGAAATATTAAAAAAGTCAGTAAAGTGTTAAATTAGTTAAAAATATTAAATTATTATTTTTCAAGTTCATAAATTGTTCGTAAAATATTATTAAATGAATTGTAGAGAATAATTTTTGAGTGATATTTGATGAAATTATTTTAATTTTTTTAGTATTTAAAACTTTATATTATTTAAGTGTTTCTTTGAAATTATAACACTTATATTTTTTAAATGTAAAATAATTTTTTGATTATAAAAAATATAAAAAATGAAAAAACCTTTTTTGTACCAAATAACAATTATGAAAAAAATTAATCTTAAATACACAAGTTACAGAATTTGTTCAATTTTTGCGCTTTAAAAAAAGTAAAAAAAAAATGAAAAACACAAAAAAAAAAATCTTAATAAATCAAGTCTTATTAAATTTATATAATAATTTCTTCTTAAAATTAAATTTTTAAAAAAATTACTTCATAAAATTTATGAACACCTTATTTTAGAACTTCTGCCTTTCCTCCGCATTCTCTCTCTAGCAATGCCCCCAAAACCTCTGCCACCAGTGAAAGAAACCGTGGACTAGGAGTGTGCGTGGAGTAAAAATTTATTAATTAAATTACTTATATCAGTATAAAAAATTTTAATTTATTATTAAATTATTTATTTTATAAAATTAATAGATTAATTATTTTTTAAAATAGTTTTGCAATGACAAATTGAATGAATTTATAATTTAAAAATTAAATAAATTATTAAAATTCTAAAATTTATTATTTAAGTAGGTTATTAAAGAAACCCATAACTCTCCTATCACAGTTCAAATTTCAGTAATATTTAAAAGTAAATTATTTACATAATACGAGCAAATGACGTGGTAAAATTAAATATTTAATAATAATATTTAAATGAATAATTTAAATTAATAAATAACAATATTTAAATAAATAGTTTAAATCAACAAATAACAATATTTAAATTAACAGTTTAATAATAGTTCAAAAAAATCTACAATTCATGCTGTTACAGTTTAAAAATTAAATAAATATTGTAACAATATTTTATTAATGTATTTGTATTTTGACTATTTTATTTTTAAGGAGACGCAAGGATTAAAAATTTAAAATTAAAAAATATGTGCGGTGCAGATCGATTATTGAATGCATTAGATGATTTAAAACCGACTTACTAACCTATCTGGTGAATTTTATCCACAATTCGTTTAATTTATTATTATTTTTCTTTTAAATTTGTTTGGGTTAGTGTGTAGGACGGACGGGTGTAGAGTGATTGGATGAGTTAGATGGATTGTTAAACAGTTCTACTGTGGACAACCAGTTAACCACCAGCCAGTTAACCACCAGCCGCAAAAAGCCCCTTCACCGCCGTAGAAAGTATGGTGATTCATGTATGAAAGTATCCGATGATGAGATGATAACTAAATACGGCTATTATAATAAGATTAAAAGTAAAATACTAAACGAAATTAGCTTTACATGCCCTCATTATTTGGGCTAAATCTCAATTTCTTTGTTTGGAATTTTTTTTTTAATATTTTTTTATTTTTTCAAATCATCTTAACGAGATAAATTGAAAAATATAAAAAAAACTCATCAAAAATAAAATTAACCAACATAAAATCTAACTTCGCCCCTTATTGGGCAGAATGGAAAGGTTTGCGCGGCAAATGCAAGTTATGATTTAATTTTCGAACTTAATTGTATGATCAGATTTGTTTATTACGTAGAACTCGTTGAATTTGTTATTCACATAAAAATTTAACTTAATATAATACCTATAGCTAAATGATCCAATCACATTTGTTTAACAATTTTTTTTTTCAAAATAATAATTTTTATTCATTTGTTTATAAAATAATATTATTCGATCACTTAAATACGGATATCATATTAATTTAAAATTTTATGTGAATAACAAACTCGACAAACTATAAATAATAAACGAATCTGATCATAAAAGTAAGTTTGAAAATTAAATAATAAACTCGTTTCTCCTGTTTGGGAGCTTAAAAAGTAATTTTATTGAAAAAAGATACCTATAAATCATACTGTTAACATCCCAAAGAAAGCAAACCAACCTTTTTTTTACTTCTTTTTTTTGAAAAAATAATTTATTCACATTCCCAAACACTTCATTTTTGTTTTCTAAAAATACTAAAAAATTTTAAAATTAAACTTTTTAAACACCTCAATTAAAACTTTTTAACCAAAATTTTCTAAACTTTTTAATATTTTAAGCAAAATTTTATAATTCTTGGTGTTAAAAAATATAAGAATTTAAGTAAATGATAAAATTTTATTTTATTAAAAATAAAAATAAATAAGTACTTAGACCTTGTTTAAATTTTTTTAAAAATTTGACTTTCAAGAAGTTTAATTTTTTTTTTTAAAAAAAAGGAGGAAGGAAAAAAATTAAAATTTTTAGACTAACATTTTATAGTAATTTTTAATTTATTAAATTTTTACAATTAAAATATTTATAAAAAAATTTACTTTTAATTTTAAATTTGTAGTCTTTTGAGATATTACCATATTTTTGTAATTTTTGTGAAAAAATAATTTTTTAATTAAAAATATTATAATTATTTCACTCTAACAAATGTTAGAGTGTTCCAGATGTGTACAATTTTTCTTTGAAAAAATTTTAAAAAACTAATAACTTTTTAACTAATATCACCACTATCATTTAAATTTTGACTTTTTTTTAATAAAAAAAATACTTTTTATAGATGCCAAAGAGTAACTTATCTTAATTACCAAAAGAAGAAAAAAAACTTATCCCAAATGGGGAAAGGAGTTATGAAGTATAAATGAGCCGAGTTGAGCCAGCTCACGCTGAGCCTTGAAGTTTGGAAGCAAGGCAGATAAGGTTGTGTTTTGCGGATTAGTTGCTTATTTATTTATTTTGTTTAATTTATTTTTATTTTTAATAATTTTTTTATTATTTAATTAAATTATTATATTTTTTTAATTATTTTGATTAGAACGAATAATAAAAAATATAAAAAATAAAAAACAAATATAAGTTAAAGTAATCCAATAAGTTAAATTTAAATTTTTTTTTTTTTAGTAATTTTTTTTTTAATTTAAAAATAATTTAAAAATAAAAAAATTAATTAAAAAAATTATAAATTTAAAAAGATAAAAATAAACAAAACTTATGTAATTTTGCCCAAACAGGGCCATGGTGTCGTCATCCTACGAGTTAGTGTGTCCTTATATTCGCTTCCACAGACGTTGAGAGAAAGAGAAATATAGAGAGAGAGAAAGAGAGAAAGAAAGTACATGGTTTGTATCAGTAGAGAGAGAAAGAGACATATCTCTATTTTCTCCCTTAAAACCGCCATTGATAAACTTCCACTTCAGGCCATCAGCCGAGAACACTACTAGTTTTTCTTTCCTTTTTTCCCCTTCTCCAACCACTGATTCCCATGCACTCGTCTTCAAAATCTTCCCACCACCCTCTCCCTCCCTCTAATTATCCACTCAAAATGTTGGTTGATCTTTAAGCAAGAAAAGAAAATACCCACCAAGAAGAAGATAAATACATATATATATATATATATAGAGAGAGAGAGAGAGGAGAGAGAAACAGTGAAGTCTGTTCTTGTTTGTTACGCTGTTGGGAGGTTCCGTATTTCAGGTCTCGTTTGATTTTATGGGTTTAATTTGTCGGTATGTGAGGTGGTTTCTTGAATTATCAGGATGGTGATGATGATAAAAGAAACCATTTTTGCTGAAATAATAACAGTGTAAAGGACAAACAAAAGCGTATAAAGCAAACAAAAGGGGGCAGATCAAAATTTAAAAAAAAAAAATACGTACGAGCTTTCGTTTTTTTTTCTTTTTCCCTTTTGTTTTGGTTTTTGTTTGCATGTGTTTATGTGTTGTACTGATCATGAGTCAGTGAGGTTTGGTGATTTGTCGATTCTCAACGCCGAGGGATTCTTGCTGAGAGAGAGAGAGAGAGATGTGGGATCGTTCTTTCTTGCTGACAAAATAGAGAGGGAAAGTGCGAGAAAAAGCCGGGGAAAAAGTGAGCTCTGTTTTTCTTGGTTTTTTTTCTTTTTCCTCTGTTTTCAGAAAAGGAGGTCACAGAGTTATAGAAGTGGGAGATTGAAGGTCATCTTCCTAATTCATGGCGGTTTCTGGCTAAACTCCCATATCATCTCAGGTGGTAACTCTCTCTCTCTCTCTCTCTCTCTCTCTCTCTA